>LBLO01000067.1:0-59004 GCA_004354395.1 Chondrostereum purpureum | reverse complement strand
ATACGCTCGAAATACGTCGTATTCATTTTTCGTAGCCGCTACTCTGAATGTCCCTAATGTCACTGCAATTCTCCGACGAACCCGTGGATATTCTTGGAATTTAGTAACGGATACGAATACGGCGTCTCATGTACCATAAACTCTCGACTACTCACTGCAATACTCTTTTTGAATTTGCGCCTAGTGTCTCTCCATTCAGTAAATGTTCCGAGGCTGTCTGGGAGATTTTCCAGCTAGCTTAAAAGATGGGCGGTCGCAAAGAATGAACAAGAGGATCCACGTACACCACCTTTCCATCTCGAGTTATCAATATGGCTTTCATATTTGGTGTTTTTGTCTCATTGACATTAACCGTTGCTTCTGTTCGTGGGCACGGATATGTCCAAGAGGTCACCAACAACGGGAACGTGTACTCTGGATATCTCCCGTTCAGTGATCCCTATACGAACCCTGTCCCCCAACGCATTATTCGTCCCATCCCAGGCAATGGTGAATTGTCATCTCGTTTTGCGGTATATATCTAACAATTGTCATATTTCATTTTCCATAGGACCAGTTGAAGATGTCACTTCTATTAAGTATGTGGTTTCACATTCGCCGTGCTGGGAGAATTAATACCCTACATCTATAGCTTACAATGCAATGGTCCATTAGCAGAGGATGCTGAAGGAACGTTCCCTGCGCCAATCTTTGCCACAGTCACTGCCGGCTCAGAGCTGGCTTTGAACTGGACGGCATGGCCAGATAGTCATATGGTAAAGGCTAGTTGAAATCTTTCAAGGATGGCTACAGCTAAGTGCTTGCGTAGGGTCCGGTTATCACCTACATGGCAAAGGCCCCGAGCGATGTTACATCCTGGGAGCCTGGAACTGAGTACTAAACATTACTATATACCTTTCAGGTAAAATGCTAATATCTTTTTGTTTAGCGCTGTTTGGTTCAAGATTGAAGAGGCAGGTAGAAACGCCGACGGCAAATGGGCCGCAACAGACATTTTGACCGAGCAGAACAGCATCTGGACTGTGACCATTCCAGCGAATCTGCAGCCGGGGCAGGATATCATCCGACATGAGATCATCGCATTGCACGGTGCTTTTAATTATCCAGGTAAGAGGCATCCTCCGGAAGATGTATGTGCATTTAGCGTCCACAGGTGCCCAATTCTACCCCAGCTGTATCCAAGTAGAAGTTACAGGAAGTGGCACCGCATTTCCCACGCAGTTTGTTTCGTTCCCTGGGGCCTATAACGCCAATGATCCCGGAGTTCTGTTCAACGCATACGCAGGCGCGGTATGTTCCCTTCGAATTGCATCTGTACTATTGAATGTATACTTATGACCTTGTCGCAGGACTACCCTATCCCCGGGCCTGCTGTGTGGGCTGGCAATTGAGCTCGCAATGTAAATTGGTGTTTTCTCCACTCGTAGTCTCTTCGTATAAGGCTTGTTTCTTGTCAATTGTATTCAATCTGGGGACAGCCTGAGCGTGGTACCTGAAACTACTAGGAAACCGGGCCTAAACCCTGTCGCTTGACTACAGCACATGTTTTCTCTGTGTCTCTACATTCAGTTCTAGCCAGGGATAATCCGAAGTTGAGCAGAATTCTGGGAAGCTGATCCATACTTCTCTGCCAAGCTCTAAAACACTATCGATTTAGACTTTTGCATCATTTCTTCTCATCAGGCTCTATGCTTGTAACACGCCAATAAGAGGTAGTGCTGCGTTGATGAGACACACATTACCGGCTGAATTTCGCAATGCAGCTAAATGTTGCCCTCGTACCTTTGGGCATTTGACTGCGCTAGCGGCCCGTCTTCAAACATCAATGTTCCTATAAAAGCCTGAATCGTCGTTGCCGCATCTCAAGCTTTCCAGATGCTTTCTTCTCTCGTCCTCCTCGCCGTCTCTCTCTTGACAATTTCTCCTTCGGTATCCGGGCATGGCTACGTGCAGGAGATAACTCTGGGGTCCACGAAGTACACCGGATATCTCCCATACCAAGACCCGTAAGACATCTACTTTTTGCTGTCAGCACTAACTCAACAGTTTTTGAAGGTATATGAACCCCGTACCCGACCGTATTGTCCGTAAGATACCAGGGAATGGTACAGTTTTACATCAGGGTTTTCTCGTTGGTTCACTCACTAATGCTTACCATAGGACCTGTGGAAGACGTTTCTCTGATAGAGTACGAATTTCAAGCTGTTTTCAAATGTCTGTCCAAGCACCTAATATGTTGCTAATAGTGTCCAATGTAATGGTTACACGGCTGGAGGCTTCACTACAGCTCCGGCTCCCATCTATGGGACGGTTGCAGCTGGATCTCAGGTATGGGATTCCAATGCTCAAAAGCATGGAAAACTCAGCTGTTTATAGGTCCATCTGAATTGGACAACATGGCCAGACAGCCACAAGGGTGCGTTTCTTATGGGCTCTCATGCCTCACTGAACATCAACCTTGTCAATGGACAGGTCCGATAATCACTTACATGGCCCGTGCTCCTTCGGATATTACCAACTGGTCTCCGGGATCTTCGTATGTCCTTATTTCGTAAGCTCGTCATCCAGGTCTTTACCCAGCCGTAATTATCCAGAGCCGTTTGGTTCAAAGTGGCGGAGTCAGGAAAGACCTCGGATGGAAAATGGGCTGCGACAGACCTCCTTTATGCTGACAACCACATCTCCACTTTTACGATTCCCTCAAGCCTGAGACCTGGGCAGTATATCATCCGTCATGAAATGTGAGTCTCTAACCCCTTCCAATTCTACGGCGCCCAGCTGACACCACAGAACAGAATTGCTCTCCACTCTGGTTGGTGAACATCATAAGGATCGAAAAGTTTAGAGCTGATACAACTCCCGTCATAGCTTACTCTTATCCAGGTCTGTGTATAGTCTTTGTGGAACGCTACGGCAACTCATTTCTCCTTATAGGGGCACAATTTTATCCAAGCTGCATTCAAGTCCAGGTGACCGGAAGCGGGAATGCGTACCCCACCTCTTTTGTTTCCTTCCCAGGCGCCTACACCGCAAGTACACCTGGTGAGTATTAAGTTTGTGTAGGCTACGTGCCTCATTAAAACCCTCTTCAGGAATTGTATACGATGTCTACACTAGTAAGTCTCCTTTGGTACACTTGATGTTGCAAAATCCTCATACAGTTTTATTTAGATACTAGCGTAAGTATCCGTTGCCCGTTGGACAGAAGAGAAACTAAACGATCCTACCCTCCTTCTCAAAGGCTTATCCCATCCCTGGCCCTGCTGTGTAGGTTTTTTTTTNCATGAGCTGTTGGCAATCCCAAACTGAATATTGCCCTGATAGGTGGAGTGGATGAGTGGAAAGGTACTAGGATACTCTGAAAGTCAACGTTTTATCTACATATCTYGATCTTTTCGACTGTTAACGAGGAAATATTTTGTGGATTATCTTCGAAATGACATATGCGCTATTGATTACTCTTCATCTGAACCCTGCAGATAGCCAGCCATTGACAGTGTAGAAACCAAGCACAGAATTAGGTTCTGGTTTCGAAAGCATACTACTCCATGGATTCTCCAGCACCTCAAGCTCAGGAACAATATTTGCCCCAGTTTTGCTTATAATTTCGCGTTCTTCCTTCGCCTCTTGACGATTGTATGACTAAAAACTAAGATCAGAATAGAACCTGGGCAAAGCAAATGGGATCGTACTGTAAACACTGAGGGAATGCTATTGTCGACAAGGAATTTCAGGGTTGCAGGCCAAGTGGTTGTTGACTCCTGGGATAAACCAGAGTTGAAAGCGACGGCTAGATCTGGCTTGATGTACCTTGCCCCCATTTTCTTGCAGAAGCCATGGTAGGTGCTAGAAGTCGCAGTCAGTCCAATATGCAGGTTCAAATCTGGAAGCGTGTTACTTGGCATGCATGTGATGTACGCGTTTTCGCCCATGCCTTTGGCAACCTCTGGAACGAGAAAGTTTCAGAAAATTCGTGAACGTGATATTGCAATGGACTTACGGGCATGTTTCCATCTCGAGGGTGCTATCTGTCCCGGAGGACATAATCTTAGCGATTTCAGGGCC
This sequence comes from Chondrostereum purpureum, assembly GCA_004354395.1. Taxonomy (NCBI): domain Eukaryota; kingdom Fungi; phylum Basidiomycota; class Agaricomycetes; order Agaricales; family Cyphellaceae; genus Chondrostereum; species Chondrostereum purpureum. The sequence continues at coordinate 54,939 of LBLO01000067.1, read as the reverse complement.
ACAGAGCAATAGCTAGGGAAACAAAGTTTTTGTTCGGCAACCTCCCCAAGTGAGATAAACCAACACAAACATTGAGAGTTTTCAGCCGTGGAAGACGATGAAGAATTTCTTCAAATACTTGGCCACCCATCACTTCCAACTCGGCGGCTCCGAGGATCTAAAATCGTAAATGTGAGTCGCCCTAGTATTCTACTATTTTATCAGCTCACATGAATATTTAAGGTTTCTTTCGTAGTCCAGTCATCTGTAGCGTTAAGAGCTTCCAGGGAATATAGAATTGTCAGAGGCATCGAAAGTGCATTGGAAGCGGCTCTGAGCCATGGAGACAATGGCATATGGTCGGGAAGGCGCAAGCCTTTCTTCAACTCATCCATAAATTCCTTTTCGTAGTTGGTTCCACGCAAAGATGTCCATTGCGATTTCATCCGTTCTGGCGCCCATTGAAATCCTGGTTCGCCACCTAGGCTAGACGTTTCAAGTGTTATGGCGAAAGTGTTGTCCAATCGTATCTCTTGATTTTTTTGGCATTGGGAGACGGAATTTCTCCCTCCTTCACACGGGTGCTTCTGATGTATTTCTTTGACGGCATTCCAGTGCTCTTCAGAGCAATAGAAAGACATTTTGCAATCGGAGCATGGAGTCAGGGCTGCCCGAGAGGTACCACTCTTTCGAGCTTCCATGCGGATGTACCTATCTGTTCGAGTACTGAAAGAAGTTCAGTCATCGCTCTAAAATCGATAAGCAACTTTCCAACCATGCCATACACCGAGGTTGCCATCCAATTAGGTTCTGTTCGGGCATGTAGAGAGGCCTCTTCAAGGCAGCGCTCATCAGGCTTGCTTCATTCTGTCCATTGGTCTCACTAAGATGGTTTAAGAAGTCCAGATCTGTACTCGGAGATTCCGCCAGGGAGAACAGTAAGGTACTGGCGGCCATAGGCTCATCTTCAACTTTCTTGAAGGCCTTGCAGAAAGCCTTGTGTTTCGGCCAATCAGACTAAGTACGAAGGGTCGTGGTTTACTTGTGGGGTCACAGAGACGGAGAGRAATATACCTTTTGGCAATCTATCAAAAATTTTGAGAATAAGCCCATACCGCATGTATAGCCATATTCCTTACCTGAAGAACAGTACGATACCCGGCGACAGTTACTACATTTTAGCAAACGTTTTTCATGGCCCAACTCAGACTCGTCCTTGAAACATTTAAAGCATGAAATGCCGATACTAGCTGTTATAGGTGGTACTCGTTCCATAAGGGAGGAGGTGAGGAAACAAGCGTCGATTATATGCTGATGATGATCGTTTTATGTAACTGAGGCAAGGTTGAACGTTGAACATTGGACTCTACAATAGTTCCATAGTGCTTTAGCTATTAGTAACAGAAAAGAGAAGAATCAACACGAAGGGNTCATAGCTCAGTTGGGAGAGCAGTAGACTGAAGTTCTAAAGGTCCCGCGTTCGATCCGCGGTGACCCCAGAAAGTCTTTTTGCCTCATCTTCCAACTAACGTTGAGCGTACACAACTACACCATAACATTGTCACAGCTATTGTACATTGATGATACACTTACAACCTACTTCATATTTCTCAAAGTATCACCCAGTTAATTCATTCCCCCGGAGATCCATGCGTTGGCGGCATGAAAGCCATATATTTCACGTTCCATTCTGGTTTGTGCAAGGCAGCTTCCCCATGGATTCTTCCTTGGGCCGAGATCTGGGTGAAGGGGTATACCAAGATCCCGTATGAACTTTGCTTCGTCTTCTGCCTTAGAACGCGTGTCGGCCTACATACTATGTCATGGGCAGCCTTCCAGCAGTATCGGAAATGCTCACTGTGAAAAGGGACGGTATGTGCTCTTTCTTCAGGAAGAGAACCGTCTTTTTCCAGGAGTCCGGAGTTTCCTTGATCTCTCCATGGAAAGCGATAGCTAGATCAGGTTTTTCATAGCGTCGTCCCATGGTCTTGGGGAGGTCATGGTATGAGCTATCCAGAAACAGAACGTATTATGAAACGGAGACTCGTATTCATGAGGACGGCGTACCCTGCAACCCATACATGGCCTCGTGTTACACCCTTCTTCTCGCAATTACTGTGCACAGAGACACAACCGAGCCATGTCACTAAAGCATCCCAACCGGTCGGGTTTAGACAACTCACGGGCACACTGGCATCGGCCACAGTGCAAATTTATCTTGACCCTCTTCGCGATAGGGCATAAAAGCAGTGTCCGGGTTGCAAAATAGAAGCTGGAAGGTGGTCGCCAATGGGTCAGCCCAATTACGGTGCTCCACCATAAGTTGGAGCTCACGTTGACATTTTGGACTTGGGGAAGTCGATGAAGGATTTCCTCCCAAGTCGGACCCATGAACGTTTCCCGATCAGCAGCACCCATGACCTTCAGAGTGTAAACACGGTCAACATTATACATCTCGGAAGCTATGCTTACATGTATATTCAGAGTCTTCTTTTTAGTCCAATTAGTAGAGTCATTGAGAATTTCCAATGCATAAAGCATCGTCAAAGGTAGTGAAAGAGCCTTTGAAGCCGCACGGATGGCTGTTGGGACGGGGGCGCTCCTAGGCCTGTCAAATCCTGTCTCGACGTTCTCTCCTCGTTCCATCTCAATTTCGTATTCACGCTGCCATGTAACATCTCTGAGAGACGTCCAGTTAGGCTTGATGCGGACTGGACACCACTGAAACCCACGCGGGCTGAGGCGGTCGCGAGTATGAATCGACTTTTGGAATTTGATATCTTCACGCATTTGCTGAAATAACTGACACTGGGTGCGATCCTCATCCCCTGGGCTATCTGGGTAAAGTTGTTTCCTGTGAATGTCGCTCATCAGACCCCAGTGGTCAATCGAGCAACAAAACGCAAAAAGACAGTCTTTGCAAGGAATAAGGCCTCCACTCTTCTTGACTCCCTTTCTCTGTTCAATGCGAATGTACCGATCCGTACGAGAGCTGTGAACGATTCAGTATAAACCAACTCCTGAAGGGGATATAACAATTATTACCATGCCATGCACCGAGNCTGATAGATGATGAGGTTGGCATCTCGCAATAAGCTTTCTGGACTTTTCCGAGTGACCCTGGCCGTCACTTCCATCTCCGTTTTCACGTCGTCTGCGATCTTGAGTCCCATGAATGCAACATTACCCATCATGCCGTCCAAAACTGGAGCTTCTCCGTTCTCCATGACGAAGTACTGTGCAGCCTGAGGGTCTGTTTCGACAGCATTCCAATTCTTACATAGCCCCTTGTGCGTAGACCAATCCCCCTATATAACATTGAGCGATTCGTCAAGTATAAACGTAAAATCGGAAACCTTTTGGCATTCTGGGTCGTATTGAAGATTAGATTTTGACGGGTATACAGAACTCAGGCACACCTTTACTGCAATACACGACTCGTCGGCAGCTGCTGCACTTTGCAAGCGACTTCCCCTTGGGCAAGTCTACCTGGTCCTTAAAGCAGTTGAAACAGGCTTGTCCAAGGTATACAGTGAGAGGTATCTGACGAGCGAGTCCCTCCATAACAGTGTATTTTGTAGTGAATAAATTGATATGGAAGGAAGAGGCCAACAGCTATTTAGGTTCATCCGCACGGCGGTCTAGTCWTAGGATTTGCATAGCATGACATAAATCCTTCCCCACATGTGGCGAAAAGTGCTTGACGATTCAGAATGTTTCCTTCCCTAGAATTGCTAGGAGATGCAATCGTTCTTTATTGATCATAATCTATGCCACAACTTGCACGCCATCTACATTATCTCTATTGACGTCAAGACGTTCCTTGGGCTCCGTATATACTGGAGAAGGCAATCTTGTGGAAGTGGAACTTGCATCAACCTCTGAAGACATTTCGCCATCACCGACAGACTGACGATCCACAGCTACCTCGGTGCTGTGCATGTATCGAGCTTCCTCCTGTACCCCAGCGTCAGAGGGCGACGCCGTTGGGAAGAATGGTGGGTATGGCATTCTATGATGGGAGTATTGTTGTCGAGCGTCTTCCAAACTCCTTTTCCTCTCGTCTTCTCGCTCTTTTCTTTCCCTTTTCTCGCGCCTTTCCTTCTCAATCCACTCCTCTGCCGTCTCCACCGCATCTTGAGGGGACTTCTTCCAACCAAGAAGAAAGCCTTGAAGTTCGGCTGTCGAGAATTCGTCTGCAGGGATCTGTGAGGAGAATACTTCTGCGAGCTTTGAAATGGATGTGTTTGATGATTTTGGCACATCATTCGGTCTCGCGGGGAAGAAACGACAGAATAAAGAGGCTGCCTGTGCTTTTGTGGCAAGAGTGTATTCAATCCTTTTGTCGATTCGCCCTGGCCTCATGATTGCAGGATCAAGGCGATCGGCGTAGTTGGTCTAGAGAGAGTTAGATCTGCTAGATCGATCTTCCGCGAAGCCAACTTACAGTGGCAAAGAAAAGCTTCCCTTCCTCACTTCCAACTCCATCCAGGACATTCAGAAGGCCCGACATAGTGACTGCAGACCTTCGACCAGAGTTCGGCACAGGAATACCCGACAGAGCCATAACCTGGTCTTGAAGCTCGTCGTCACGGGATGGAAAGGCACAGTCGATGTCTTCAATCAAGAAGATAGAATGCTTAGGTATGCTTGAAACAGCGCGCTGAAGGTAAGAGTCGTCCACACTTGTTACATCGTTATTAACTAGAGACCAAGACAGAAAGCAGGAATTCTTACTAGTTAGCTGACAGTGACAAGGAATAAATTTCTAGACCGAGTTCTCCAGCCTAGAAGAATGCATTATAGTGAGTGTGGATCAGTTTGAACTTTGTTCCTTGACGTACCAATGCGTATATGGTAGAGCCTATAGAACATTAATTTGGGTGTAACTGGATCATACAGAGAGGAAACGCACTCTTCCCTGTCCCAGGAGGTCCATAGAGTAAATATCCCCTTCTATGAGGTATGCCGGCGTCCAGATACCAGTCTTCTGTTGCAATAAACTCCTTACAATCGTCCAACAAGGCATCGAGAATGCCATCTTGTAAGACGATCGAAGTGAGTGGCCTTCTTGCCTTCCGTTTCACTGTCGTCCACACATGCGACAAGCCATATTGCGCCTTCTAAGTATTGTAATGAGAACCAGCTTCAGCTGCAGGATCATGAGAGATGTCTCATACCTGATCCGCCAAATGGATGATAACGTTGGGCTTGCTAACCTCAATATATCTGCGTCTGGCTTCCTCAACAAACGCCGACATAATAGTCATATTCATAGCGTAAATTCTGGGGGATCCGCCGTCAATGTAGGCGACAGCGAGTGTATCCAAAAGACAGGCCTACGTTAAAAATATGGTTCCAGAGTTTGACTCCGATGATCTTGAATCGCTGAAGTGGGAGGATTCGGTGCGTTGAATGTCCATCCAATATCCTTGCCACCGGAAAAGTTGAGGTTGCTGATACGTCGGAACATAGTCCGCGTTCCCGTCGATGATGTTATCCGACCCTGGTTTGACTGACCAGCGACGTTGAGAGCTTGCAGCGCTGACTCGGAAGTCTTTCGATCGACGCCATATTCCTTCCTGAGTCTACGAAAACAGACGTTCAAAGCTGGAAGAAGAAGCACAAGCTAATCTTCGCACCAGAAATTGCACAACCCACTCATATGATGGATCGCCTTCGTCGAACCTGGCTTTCATCGAATATTCTAGAGTATGATACAATCGGCAAGAGATGGAGAGAGTAAAGATGGACTGGACGTACGCAGTTTCCACCTCTCGAGTAGCCATTGGCATGCTCTTCTTCCTGTCTCGATCAGCGATCCCATAACTAGGAAGCCAACTCCATTCGACATTTGACCGCCGAGGGAACTGCCTGAAAAGACGGTCCCAAACAGAGATGCGATGCCCATAAACTGTGATACCCATGTCATATTCAGCCACGAAAAGGTAGAGGACCTCGGAGTCTGGGAATCCATCGTTGTCATGGGGGAATCAGCTCATATTTTCGCATTTTGTGAATGCCTTTATATGAGTCGGTTTGGGTGCTGTGAATGGAAGCAGTGTCTAAGGCGTTGGTCGCGGTGGAGATAATGGGAGACGTCTTTCAAATGAGCGCCGAGACATTAATGACTCTGAATCCGATAGAGCCGTGCACCTGTAGTATCATTTGAGGTTCCATATCGAGACTGTATGATTATCGGTACCGATATGGCACGAGGCCGGGAGATGGGGATAAGTGTGGGAGGAGGGCAGAGGAGGGCGCGATGTGGCACATCTGAATTTTGATTTCGATATCTCTCATGATCACCCATGGCCGTCTGGAACACTTTACCAATATGAGTCAGGATATAGTAAAGGATGAATACTATGCTCACCAAAAAACTACCCCAACGATCCAACAGCGTGCAGAATTATATCCCGCTACCTCATGGTGTATTGTTCTCCAAGACTCGTGATAACGAGGTTTTCTGTGATTCATATCGATGTTCCTCGAAGTGATGATTGGGGTACTAATCAATCATGTAGGCTGGAGTCGTGTAGGTCAGATGGTCTTTCGTACACCATCTGCACCTTCACAGGGACCTACATAAATCAGGAGTGAATGTACCACCCTATAGTTATCATGAAATACAGCACCAATCGCAGTGATCTTAAGTATGTAGCTGTATTGGATAAGGGAGGTATGCTAGATAGGCCTTTATCCGTGGTGGGGCGACTGGGAAATCAGAGACTACAAGCATTTCACAAGACCGCCGCCTCGATACCTGCACAAAGATGCATCAAATTGAGATCCTCTAGAAAACATGCATAATCTGGAGCATACTCCTTGGTTAGAACGACTGTCTTCATAAGATCGTAGAGGATGGTTTACGAGACTGTTCCTTGGTGACAAAATCTCACCCTGCGAGAATGAAGGTTTCCATTTCCACCTAAGTTCTGAAACTCCTGTTCGGGCTTTGTATTATGCTGACTCCGAAGGATGCTAACCTCCGATCCTCGAAGTCTGAGACATGCCCACTTTCCCCAGTACCGAAGGCAACCGTGACAACAACACATAACTGACGGAAAATGAATTAAAACGGTGGCTGAAGCTTCATGTGGGACAAGAGAGAGAAATGGTATAACGCACAATCACAAGAATGTTTCTGAAGCGAGGCCTTCACTTATCGTGTATTATTGTACCATCCTTGAGATATTTCGTTCTGAAGATTGAGTCCTGAGTCCTTTAGTGAAGTTTATAAGCTGAATGTCACAGATGTGAAACTACCAATTGAAGCCCAGCATTAATTGAATGTAGGTTATTCGAACGGGAGCGTAGTTGTGAAGATGAAAGTGACAGGTGAAGGAAGTTGACAAATTCGGCGGCAGTTGCACAGATTACGTAAGTTGCGATTAGATACTGAGGGCAAGCTTTCAGCACATTTACACAGGTGAGCACAGTTTCATGTTAGAAATAATTTATTTTCTGTCTCTGATAGGTGCATTTCGGTGTGCTTTCTTGTAGATATCGTCTAACATTATCATGTGGCGCACAGCACGTTGCGTCACAGTCTCGTGACTGTGTCATGTTTTGGAGCTTTCTGTCACATGATCAACTCATGTTTTGACCTGTGCCTTCACTGCGACACAACGAGTTCAACATGCATCGTTATGTTGGTGCCGAAAAGTCAGCAGGACTAGGTGGGGGATTAGTTTCTGCAAAGTCTCAGAAAGCGTATGAGCCTTGTATTGCTGTGACTGCCCATATTAATGCTAGTTACCTTAGCCTCGACATTGGAGACGAGTTGGCCCGCCAACGTCGTCCATACGAAGCACTCCCATACATCATGGAAGCGATGGAGGATGAAAACAACCTCGATGCTAGAATTTCATTTTCTTTTCTTCGACATAAGCCTGAGTGTGTACGTGTACTCGAAGAAGCAAAGGCTCTCGGTTAGTCACATATTTTAGCAGAGTTCTCTTTGTTTCTTATACTCGAGAAAGGAGAGAAAAATCTACGCCGCCACCTTGGAGTCAAATGCTTCGATGATGGCGGTCCTTGTGTCGGTAAATTCTTCGAAATCTTGGAAACACGGCCCTATATGCGCGTTCTCCAAGCGCTTGTTCGAATGTACTTTGAAACGAAGAAATACGAGAACTCCGTGTTAGTACCTAATTTTATATAGACAACAACTAACTGATAGGTCGCTACTTCATTAGAGCCACTATCCTTGAAATGCTGCGCCTCAACCCGACGGACAGGATGCGCCAGTATACTTGGCTGGGTTCAATGCTCAACCGTGTGGGAAGGCATGCAGATGCACTTTTCTTTGCCCAGCAATGGCACTATCCGGCTCCCCCCGAACAGGTTCTGCCTCGTGGAGNNACCATGTTCAAGGAACCCAAGCGAGAGCCATTGCCAACGGAAATGGATGAGAGGCTCTCAAAAGGAGATGGTTGTATTCTATACACCGCCGCACTCTCTTCCTTTCGACTGTATGGAGATTGTCCCCAATCTCAACAGTATCTCCGTGCCGCAGCAAAAGCGAATCCATTAATTTTGATGAAAATTCTAGGACGGAAGAGTCAACCAAGTAGGTCGAAAAACGTTCTCTTGAGATCTCCTACGCTGAACCATTCGATAGCGGATTTGAACAGGGACATGCGTGGTTTCAACGGCCCCGAGGATGCACACGACTACCTGTATGTTTGATGTGGTTCCCCTCTATATTCATTATCTGAGAACCGCTCCAGATGGCTCACTCAAGATCTGTGGATGGAGGATGACGTGTGGAATTGGGCTGACGGGAGCGAAGCCAAAAGCTTGACATTAAAAGTTTGTAGCCGCGACGGCTGTTCCGTTACTGAACAACGAGCCACCCAATTCCAACGATGCAGCGCGTGTCACGAGGTATACTCCATCCTTGCAATCTAGAAATATTGTTGACGTTATACATTTGACCAGGTCTCATATTGCAGCGCCGAATGTCAGCGTCTAGATTGGAAGAAACACAAGCCTGGTGAGTATTCTGAATATTTCGTGAATTGTAGCTAATCACTACGCTCAGACTGTGAGTTTAGGAAGAATCTCAAAGCCTCCGTCCGCGCATTCGGGACTGGCAGGGCACCCAAGGAAGGGCACATCCCATGTTATGCTGCTGAATTCAACGGAGACTTCGTTCATCTTACGGACGGGGCGACTCCAACTGTCCCAAACATCCCTAAGAAGAAGAAGAAGAAGAGCAAGAAGAGCAAGAAGAATTGAAACTACTTGGTGGGAAGGCAGCATATGAATGAGGGTAGGATCCGCAACGAATTTGCATACACGTTTCTAATCAGCCGGAATTTAATCATTTCTCTATGCCCTTGCTAATGGCTGGACTGCAATAAACCTAGACCGACAGAACACGCAAGGGAAACGCCACGTCGGATATTATCCCGGACCGTCACGGTAAAGACACCCCGGGTCCTGTTCTAGGAAAATTGTTTCCGCCTACTTGCTCTCAACAAGCTCTGCAGCCCCCCTCATACCAATGAAATATTTCTGCACCCATGAAAAGATTGACTGCTCAGACTTACCATTGCTTACAAACTGTCACAGGACCATTGGCACTTCCCTTCGTGAGTTTTCTTTTGGGAGCGAAGTCATTTCGATTCGTTCATAAGTCATCTACAGGTCCAATCTAAAGAAGCCTCGTAGGCGCCAATGAAACTCCAATTGGTTTTTGAATTCCATCGATCTGCTTATCTGCAAGATTGGATAGTTTCGCGAGCTAGAGCCGGTCCTCATGTTGACCTTCGTGATCTGACACGCCCTCAACACGTGTATTCCCCTAATGCTGCATCTGTGACTTAAGGTCGTTGAACTCTTCTAGCTTCTGCGTTGAGAATGCCCTCTATTGAATCTCAGTTCAGAGACTATATCATCACACGAGGTACAGACATTCCGCGTCCATGATTCCAATAACTTGTCCTCTGGAGCCGAAAGACTACCACATATAAAACTCTCGTTCATTTCTCACAACTCCTCGATAGGTCAGCTTTAATCAGACCTTCATGTTTGACCCACACTCGTAAGTCGGCCAAAGCGTACCAATGTGCCCGAAAGCATCCTCATTTCCGGATCCAGAGCTCGATATCCTCCGGTCGTTGAGGATGTTGAGACTATCAATTCTCCAGAGTCGTCACCATTGGACAATGATTCTCTTTCCTTGGAGCGATCACCCCCATCGAAGCGGAGTCGGCATAACTCTTTATTTCGCTCACCGGATGAATACATCGCTGTCTCCAATCCTCAAATCCAACAGATATTTGCAGTCCTCAAGACAACACTTGCAAAGAATGTGGATCTTCAGAGCGAACTAAACGCTACACAGCAATCACTTAGRCTTCACGAGCACCAGCTCACGTTTGCAGAAGCAGAGATTCGGCGGGCTGAAACGGTTGTYAAGGAGCTGGACGAGAGGAGGCTGGAGGCTGAGGCACGAAGTGCTCGTGATCGGGAGAAAGCGAGGAGGGTAATCCATCAAGTCGAAGTTTGGAATGCTCGTGAGGAGGGAAAGCAGGAAGGGTATACCGAAGGCTTTGAGACGGGGAGAAAGTTATGGGCGGAACAGGAGAGGCGGGCGAGGAGTGTGCCTCCCCTTGATGATACATGGTCAGAATCTGACGGTCAAAGGTACTCATCCAGTTGCTTATGCTGCGCAATAATGTCAACCCGACACCCCTTTCCAGTTTTACAGTGCGACAGCCCTTTCCATCACGTCACCAAAGTTTTCCGGAGAACAGGTACCATATTCCATCCATTCCGGTGTCAATTTCCTTATACATTTCTCTCAAGAATGCAGGGATTATTGCCGCGTCATACGCTCCCAGAGGAAGAGGGATACCCACAAACAAGGCCCCGTTCTCGTTCCAATGCATCCTCACGGTAATTTCGTATTCTATCTATCAATATCTGCACACAATTGACTGGATAATCCTGGCAGGCCACGTGAATCGTCCAGACCCAGTGCTCCCGAGCCACCACGTCCTTCCGTATCCCAACCAGTGTATGTATCGCTTTCTCAAACGTATATTCTGATCTCTAAGACTGGTGTATATCCAGACGGTCGCGTGCATCATCCAATGTCCGTGCTCCCYCAATACGACCGCCGTCATCCAGTAGCAATCGCAACGGCAGAGATGACGACTTGGAGTCGGTTGTATGCCCAAAGCAGCCTTCTCAAGTTCGCTATGTACCATCTATTCCGCCGGTTCCCCCTCTTCCAGCAAGTATAAGGAGTACAACATTCGGGACTGACGGTCGGTTTAGGCCAGAACCAATACGACCACTTCGACCAAGTACTCCTCGAGCGAAGACGACCCCAGCACCAATACGACCAATACCTGTTTATACCGTTCCACCATCTCCCTCAGCCTCACATTATAATCTCATCCCCGCACCAGATAATTACATCCCTACGCAGAGTGGCGATGGGTACATCCGTATTCCACCACCACACGAGCTCGTAGGAGGAGGAGCGCGAAGCATAATATCAGAAGATGAACGGAGTGTTCGGACACGAGCCTTCTCAGACGCTGGCAGGAGCTCTCACCGGGATCAGTTCATCTCTCCTATGGCAACCACCGTTAACATGCCTTCTCGTGCACCATCGGATGGGTCTACGCAGTTATCCCAGTACGATTTAATCAGTTCCCCAATGCGTGAGAGTAGTGCTTCAGGAAGTAGCATGGCAGTGCAGTTGGCCAGTGAATGGAGGCAAAAGAACGCAGAAAGCGCTCATCGTCCAGTATGTCTATTCATTAAAAATGTGATCCAGCTAAGATATCTCTCATTGATGTGATTTTAGGACCCAGTTAATCCTCCTAGGCGCACCCAAACACCCGGACCCATCCCACAACGTTCCAACTCACCTGCAGCTCGYCGTCCATATACATCAGGAAGTGTTGGGAGTCAGAGATCCCACATCCATGCCACCCAGCCAAAAAGCTTCCCCACTCATGGAGGACCGAGAAAACCGCGGGAGATAATCCTCCCCAGCCCTCTAGCGGACACTGTGCAGCAAAATCCCSSACAAGCCACACCAAACCGGACAAACACTCCACGGGGAACTCATGGTCCCCATGCTCATTCCATGGGAACTCCAGGTCCTATAATGCCTGGAACAGCAAAAGAACCCCAAGAGCACCGTCCGAGAACACCCTTAGCTTGGCTTCGACAGCGTTTCCAATCTCAACGATCGTTCTCAAGCCCTGGACCGCCCGTGGAGAACATTGACATTAACATAGAACCACCTGTGCGCCCCATCTCGCGCTTCCATGCCCCTACTAACTAGATCTACGGCGGACTTCTAGAGTGCCCCTGCCTCGAGCACGGGATCAAGTTCTTTTGATTCTGGACTTCTAACCCCCAAAGATGTGGAGGGTAGAGCTCTGCCCGACGACTCAGAAGGCTCGCCGTCTTCAACCCGAGCGCCGATCGAGGAGATCCCAGATGGTCCCATCCGTCAAATCGTTCCCGGAGACCATGCCATCCCCATAGGCTTCATTCCCCAGCAGCACAATATAATAGCCATTAGCAGGCATGGCTCATATGTCGAGCCGGGCTCGGGCGATTCTGGTTTCCCCTTCGATAGGTCACTGACCCCCGTCGAATACCACCTTGGTCTCCTGCTTCACTCACTAGACCCATTTCCATGTTTTCTAACTCTGATGCTTAGGTTTTGAGGCGCTCTCTGCACCCATTTACTCTTCATGTACCTATTCTCTTCGCGAGTTATGTCTTCCGAGTTCCATATTCATGCCATTCACGCACCATCATGAACACACTTCACACTGTACTTTGTATCACTTATACAAGAACACTTGTCCACTAAATCTTATATTGTCTATTATCTGAATACATGCTTTAAGAAACACAGAGAAGAGTACCACTTGGGGGGCGTTTCTTAAAGGGACCGTGATACCCGTTCCAACAAAACATGGGAATCGCGGGGACAATGCGTCAAAGTGGAGTAACAGATCCTAAACCAGATTCATACATTATAACGACACTGGACCACAGCAGAATACACTCATCTGTTCCAGTGATTCTGGCATGCAATCTTAGGGAAGCGGCGAGGGCAGACTTGGGAGAGGCGTTGGAACTATTCCGGAGGTGGGCTCTCACTAAGAAAGCGATACCAATCCTTACCAATCTGTGCCTCTTTACCGGGCTTATTACTACGATGAAAACCTCGTACGTTACCGCTGTAGCTATAGCTAATCTACGCAATTTAACTGACAATGGGTTGAAGCATGGACTCTCTGTCTGATTTATCTACCTAGTGGATTGTAAGGATGTTATGGTAGGATATTGTATGTGCAAGCAATGCATGTATTTGTTCCATGAGGGAATGCATATGTAAATAAGTATATGGGGCCCTAACCGATGAATTTCGGCTGCCTCATGGCAAGAGGTGAGCGGCAAAAAATGCCNGAGACAGTAGGCTCAAAATCCTCGAGGACCCCTGCCACCGGGTGAATACCTACTGAGATGGCCGGATCAGGCTGGAAAAGGAAAGCATTTGAAATTTAACTTATTGTCATGCACGCATCAATAGTTCGTAGAATCAACGTAGAATAGATGATTTTGGAGAAAACAAAGTAGTTACACTGTGGAAAGATTACATTCTCGTAGTTGTACACATTGACTATTACAAATCGATGATAGTATAACAGAACCAGTATAATGAAGGAGAAATAAANGGAAATTAAAGCCCTAATTTCCAGCATGTTGTTGTCTTCGCAGGAGCAATGGGAGGATTGGTTTCTGCAGGTAAGTGAGGCTTATGAAGTGAGATGTAGGCCGCACAAACGAAACCGACTGCCGTTGAAACGTTGATATCTTGCAGCTGGGGAGCGCATCTATAAGTGTGATGCGTGACAGACGCGCTCAAAGATAGAGATCACGTGGTGGGCGCGAATCTGGTCAAAACAAATTTTCACCTTCTGCTTGTTTTACTACTTTTTAAATACATTTGATGGCATATATGGCTACCTAGCACAGTACTTGAATGTGGTAGAGTGCTACTAAAGGGATAGGGATAGAGTAATGAGGGAGTTTACTGAAATTCGTTCATCTCGAGCAAAAAGCGTGTCTGAGGACCCCGGACACCGGGTGAATAGAGAATGGGACCGAGCCCCATGTTCAGATCTGCGAGATCGCTCACCTCTTGCCTCATGGGCGTTCATTTCCAAGTCGGGTCAGATTTTGACAAGCGTTAATACACAGCCGTCACTTTGACATTGATGTCACCGTTCGTTTCTTCCACCACCACTCTCACGCTGCAGGTATATAGATATTGGATATGCTTTAAAGAATGGACGACAGCAATGTAGAGGAGTGCGCAAATTCCTAATGCTTTATCTCCTTGTGGAAGCTAATGATGTCGCTTGAATTAAGCATATGGGCATTCACAGGTCTGGTTCTCCCTCTATGTCATAATACTCATGAGGCTGAACAATGCACAGTACTACGAAGTAATGGACTTCATTTGCTACGGCCCGAGAAGGCCTGGAGACCCATCATCACTGTGGAGGTGGACTGTAGACACCAGTATGAAACAACATTAGGCAGCGACGGTCAAAATCCTAATCAAAAGGATGTATTCTGCTTGTGAGTAAGCTGAAATATCATCACACTACAAATCATTGACCCTTTCTTAGTCAAGATGTATCGACTAAAGCTCGCGTCGAATTCAAAGTATGGTATCGATCTCAGAGCAAGAAGAAGGGAAAGAAGAGAAACTTGGTAGCATGTGCATCGCATTCCCTTCAAGATCTCCTTCAGAAGCAAAGTCACGGAGCTAGTAGGCGCTTCCCTACAAACACATAATCCTAGTACTGACCTCTTCTGGGAAGTATTGGAGATCAAAGTCAGCCCTCAAGGATCTGCTAGCAGACGAACCAATAGCAGTACAAGCACCCGCGGAAAGGCCCAGAAAGGGCCGCACATTCAGGTCAAGATTCGACCTCCTCTCTCATTGAAAGGGCCAACACTATTTAACGAGAGCTATGAGGACGAACTGGACTGTGCAGATAGCGACGGAGAACAGAGTTGTAAGTGCTTTCATTGCTAACACAGGGAATTTATCTTCAATCTTGTCCTTAGCTACAAAGTGTTCGTCCCCTGGACCACGATCCGTAGCCAGTGATGACTGGCCTCCACCCCCGCCACTCGTCGACGGTGATGAACAACAAAACATCCGTGGATATTTAATTGATTCAGAGGAGGAGGACCCTGACGAAGAGACACCTTTGCTCGATGACTGCCCTACTGACGACCGCTGTGACGGCAGTTTTCCTCAGCCTTGGTCACCTCCATATTCCCTTCGTATTGTCGATTGGATCGCTGCGTCATTGCTACCCCAATACACCGAGTCTATCCCTATTCCCCAGCAACTCAACAGACCGGAACGACTGCTGGCCTCTTTCACATTGTACCGGGACCTTAAGGAAGCCTGCACAGAGAGCCAATTTCAATGTGTATTCTCCAGGCTCCAGATGGAATGGACGTACATTGGCGGAATTGTGAGTGATGCTCATCATACACCAACTTTTCCAACTTTCCAACATGTTTCTTAAACTCAGCTCGTCGCATTAGCCGCGTAAGTGTAAAACAGCCTCCTGATTATTCATTGCTAAACATCATATGGTTCGCAGCGTGGACACTGCAGTCTTCGCCATATCCTCTGACTCTGCCTTCCTTGTCAGCGAGCTGGCCAAAGGCGCCGTCGCAACCAGCAGTATCGCATCCGGCCTTGGGATCGCATCAGATGCATGGTTCCTTCTGCGGTACAACTGGGCTAGCTTGAGCACATTCATTGTACGGTTCTATTTCCCCATCACTTCACCATATCTCACTCCCGCACCCAACAGAACCGTGCCCAAGACGTCTACGGGAGCTATTTTTTCTTCGCACTCTCCGCTCGGGTCCCTGCTTTATGCATGTTCTCCTCTGCTCTCTCACTACTCGGTTTCCTAGGTCTGGTTGCATACGAAGTATGGCCAGCTGGAGTCACCTTTGCTTGTTTCCTTGTCGGAGTCCTATTGAGTCTGCAGTTCCTGGTGTACGGCGTGCACTGGGTTGGTGGAAAAGTTGTCCGGGGTGGACAGGTAGTTCGTGGCATGACGATTCTGGGAGAGAAGAGTGGCATTTGAATATTTATCTCCCAGTCCGATTTTGACTCTATATCGATGTATTGCCTACTTATGTATCCTTTATAAAACAGATAGATTGAATAATTAGAGGTTCGTATCACACTGGGATAAGCAATCCGCGACACAGCACTGGACAATGCTACGTCAGAAACATATTTTTTAGCAAAGCCAATTGACCCTTTAGCACCGTACTTATTGCCAACTCGGTACTTAGGGCGTATGTTAGGACAACGGATAGTAGAAAGGGCATGTAGGATAGAATCTAGTGTACGCGTATAATATATTGTGGAACAAGACTGTATAGAAAAGACGACTAGTAGGAATGCCTCGGATAATATGCATAGTTATAGTAATCAGAAAGGTGTAGGATCGGATGCGTCGGGACGAAATCTCAACCTAGCAAGCAGAAGACTAGACTCCTTGTCGCCGACCTTGGATACTTGACTGGCAACGACAGCGGGAGAGGTCGGTTGAACGGAGAATCTCGGGCCAATGGTGTTGGGTTCAGACGCTATATCAGTATCAACGCTGAACTGGCCCCACGGAGAACCAGTCTTCGGGGAAGCGTAAACGTTGAAATGTGCCTAATACGAAACAATGTCAAGGATACAGTAAGATCTCAAAGACCTGGAACTTACAACAGCCTCGGGATGTCTATGTCCAACGAACAGCCCATAATCGCGAGCGTTGAGGGCACCAATGACTATAACACGCTGTCAGCCGATGGACTCGACGTTGAAACCCAGGCGCGTACCTAGGACCAAATCCTCCCTCTGAATGTGATGTATGGGACCATAGTGACGAACGATAGCATCCACGTTTGACTTGAACCACATTGCTCCTGGCTCCAAGTTGTGCATGTAATGAAAAACGGTCTCTTCAGCGTAGAGGTAGGCAGTTTTTCGGCCTGCTCGTAGGGGAAAACTATGTCGCCTTGAGACACTCACTCTACAGAACAGGATATAAGTTAAATTGTGGTGACAATTATAGAACATCAAACTTACTCAATGCGTCTCTCTGAGCTCTTTTTCCCAATCCCAAGGAAACCGGACAGAGAGTCAATACCCCTTTGTGTAGTACTCCTTGCACGGTGGGTATATGATCCCGTTTTTACAGTTCCGAAACCGCCAATAGAAGGGAGAAGTCGCATCGCGTCGTCACCAGACCTCAAAGGAGACAGTGCATTGAACAACGTGATGAATTCGCCTTTAGGTTTGGACAAGTATCCAACTGCGCCTAGTTGAACGAGGGACGGACTCCAAAGAGGAAGTCTCACTGTTAGTGACCCTGTCAATTCTGTCGCCCCCCAAGCATAGACGTATAACAGTACTCACATGAGTGATGATGCTCATGGTGCAACAACATCCTGTACCTCCGCTCGTTGGCCGATTGAGGGAAGTCGTTTTCCAGACGGCCACCTGCATACCTATCTCCATCTTCATCCTCACTGTCCGTGGTTCGGGAGAATGTCGAGGACGAACGTGCGCTTGCATACGAGGAAGAGGGCGGGAAGTGTGTAGGCTCAGGCATATGTATTCGTGACACTTCTGTTTGCTCGTGGAATGCAACCGTCCAAGGTGGGCGCGGAGACGTGGTCGATCCTGATTCTGAAGGACGACATATTTGTGGATCAAAACCCCCGACATAATCTTCCTCGACAGTGTGCAGGGCTGGGAACGGAAACGATGAGGAAGAGTCCCTTGAGAATACGAACCAAAATCCTTACCAGAGGGAGAAACGGGAGACCCGACCCTCTCCATCCCTAAAGATGACTGCCGCGAATTGTCGGTGGTTATTTTTGGGGAACTAATTTCGCCGCTCTTCTTGATTGCATTCAACTCCTCCAACACCTGGGGGAATGCTGGCCTCAGCAAAGGGTCTTGATCCCAGCAGGCAGTGATTAAGTATTGCAGTTGAGGAGTCGTGAATCGAGTTTGCGGTATAGCAGGTCGATTCTTGTCGCCTGCAGATTTGTCAATGAGGGAGAAAAGAGAAATTTCAGAATGCATACCCAATACGGCATGTCGAACAGCTTCGTCCCCCATTAGCCCCCAAGGCATCCTTCCCATGCTCAATATCTCAACAACCAATATGCCAAAAGAATACACATCCATGGGATGAGTCAACTGCGCACACTCGCTTAGCATGAGTTCAGGAGCCTGCCATCTCAATGTACCGTCTAAATAACCAATCAGAGAAAACACGAAACCGATGAACACTCGAAACTCACGAGGTAGTGGAACTCCGCTGATCCTATACGCTTCCGTCCTCATTTCGCTTTGCCCAAAATCTGTGATAACACAGCGAATATCATCCGTGACCAGCACGTTCGTCGCTTTAAGATCACCATGAGAGACACCCTGGGTGTGCAAGTAATCCATGCCCTCAGCAATCTCGGACATGAATCTAAGGAGATCCCATTCCCTTCCAACCTTTTCGATGACGGTGCTACTGCTTCGATTCCTGGAATGTCTGGAGGATCTTGCAGGAGCTTGACACATAGAGAGTCCTCCAGAGGATGCGCTTCCTATGCCGAATAACGAGCTTAAGCCGCCTCCTACCCAACTGGGTGACGACGATCGCAACTTGGGGTCAATCCCACGAACGGCATCCATAATTTCCATGGGCTGTTTCCTGAGATATTCGGAAAGAGTACCACGGCCGGCGTAGGGAGCGACAAAGAACCAGGGAGGCTCCCCTGCAAAATGATATCTTTCAGCGGACGTCAATCTGGACAACCCGATGTACGAACCTTCAGTACTGCTGGCACCGAACAGCTCGAGCACATTAGGGTGCTTCAGAGCCTTCCATATACTCACCTCCTTGATGAAGAGGTCCCGTGGGCTCATCTCTCGAAGAACCTTGATAGCGACGCTCCGATTCCTCCATGTTCCGCAGTATACATCAGAGAAATAACCTCTGCCGATCNTTTTACCCCGATCAACTTCATATCTATGAAGGGAGAGTATCAGCAAGTGGACAGGTTCGAACGACATTCACATACCGAGTTATGGTCCAACTAGGTAGATTGAGACTAGCTCCGTACCTCGGCTCATCCTCCTCAGGACGTCCAACCCACCCTCAATAAACTCCCTGTCGAGCGAATCACGACCCAAGATCTCTTCAGAATCTCCGTTGTTCAGAGTGGAACTTGAAGACTGCCATGACTGCCGGATCCTCGACTTCCTGGAGGAGCCTTTCTCGGGCGGGATAGGAGACTTCGAGCTGCGTAGAGAGAGCTTGCCCATCATCTTGGCGATGCCCCTCCCAAATCCCTTCGACTTGTCCTTGACGTCTTCGATATCCCCAACACAGACAAAGTCATCATCCACAATCGGGTCAACCGGTAGAGTCTGCGTTTCCTGCTCTTCGAGCATCTCCAATTGTCGTTGCAACGTCTTCATTGCCTCGAGGATCTCTCCCCTCCGCACGCCTAACATCTCCATCGTGTCAGAATCGTTATTATTTGCCAGTACCTCCCTCATCAATCCTCGCATGTCCTGTATATCTTTCCGCTGATCTGCAGTGTTCTGCGCCAGACGTAACGAGTTCAAGGTAGACCATACGAGTTCTGACGACATAATGGATGTACCAGCACCGACTTTGGGAGTGATAGTGGAGACACGAGGCATGACGGTAGCATTGGGGGATATCTCTGAGGGCTGAGCAATGGTCCCTACCGAAGCATCGTCTATTAAAGGAGAACTTGAGAACCACTATTCACCATCATGGAAGTTGCAAAACGCAACTAACCTTCCGTTGGAGTCAAGGTCCCTGGCGTCAAGATACCTTCGAACATGTCCTCCTCAAACGAAGACATAGTGTCCCCGACAGGAACAGGGAGAAAGTCAATGGAACACTTCTGCGGCTTGGTCTCTTCTAAGGAACCTGTCAACATGGAAAAGACATAGGCACCTTGCCACCATACCTTGTTCTAATGGCGGAAGAATTTCTCCCGATCTCAATCCTCGAATCTCTTCACGCAAGAGTCTGACTTCTTCCTTCCTATTAGCCTCTCCTCTCTCGAACTGTTTCAAAATACGGATCTGAACAGACAACTACCAATGTGCATGAGAAAGTGCTCGATGTGCGAACATGACTGAGGGATGACTCACGCCAAAGAAGCCCAGAGCCTCTCCCAGATCTCTGTCGCATTTCTCTACGTGCGCTTGAGTCTCTTCCCGTTTGAGATAACGCATAAGAAAGGGTCTGTGCCCTTCCTTCTCCAGAAACAGGCGCACAACCTCAAATGATCTTGATCAAAAGAGCGTTAATCAAAGTATGGCTTATATTGAGGGAGATATGAACTAACGCAGTCAACTTTTCAATTGGAGCATGAAGTTCCGTCGAGACCTTGTCTCCCGCCTCCTTGACGTCCTGTCTGACGGAGAGAAGAATGTCCGCACAGCGCTGAGTGAGGCGGAGGCACTGAAGACGGTTGGTCTGTATGACGCATCAGCAACACAGAATAAAGAGTCTTACTATAAAGTACTTACGTCAACCAAGTTCAAGCAGTCCCAGAGTCTGAGAAGGGTTTCTGCAGCAGGCCGTAACATCGGAATAGGCACGAAGTCGAGGGCTCCGACGGAGTATTTAAGCAAGGTGTAGACGATCTCGGACGATGATCCCAAGACAGAAACGGCTGCGTTTGCAACCCTCTAGATGATAATCCAAGATGGAGTCAAAATCAACAACCTATTTGAATATCGCAGTCACCTACCTCCTTGGTACGATTCCAAGCCGTCATTTGCTCCTGAGAGACATCGTTACTGTCAGACGATTCCTGCTGCCAAGGGCGATGCCAAATCTCCTCGCCGTCGTCACTTTCCCACCATCGCACGGGCTCATCCTCGAAGGGCTCCTCNACTTCGTCAACGTCACCTTGCGGCTCAACGCTAGTAGGACGATCATCCTGCTGTTTTACCCATATACTCAAGTCGAACTCAGGTGGCTGAAGGGTACAGGTACTGTCGATACTCTCGAGCTGAGTCTTCGTCGGTGGAGACCCAAGTACTTGAGAAATGATACGTGAAGAGCTTTGAGTTATGGTCGGCGACGACTGTCCTCTAGGACGAGTCTTGGTAGATCCATCCAACTGGGAGATTCCACCAGCGGTCGGCGACGATGGARTCMCGCGGGAAAGACGACGCGCTGAATCCCGAATGACCGGCGTGGACTGGCCTCTTGGGCGGGTACTCGAAGTTGTGGTGGGGTTGAGTGGAGAAGAAACAGAAGGCGAGTTTGGCGGTTGGCCAGGCATCTGAGATAGCCTCTTAGAGACGCTATCTAACAAGTTAAAAATGGGCGAGCGAAAAAGCAAGTGTCGCAGATAGTAGTAGAAAGTGGTGGTTGGTGCACAAGAGTCAGTCCCGGACTGATTATATATATACTCTTCAAAATCTTCGTCGGTGGACTGGGATGGCGAATACACGTGGCGGCTAAGCTCCATTCCAACGTAGCACCGCGGATTCATGCGCCGCCTTTCAACGCCTCAGTAACCTGCGGTAGTCAACTAGCAAGTAGTCCATTCTCCTGTCAGAAGCAAACCGTGGATAGAGCTAAGAGCCTACAGAGAGCCCGAAATATCGGGATACCGTTGCACGCAGTTTCGGGGGTTTCGAAGCGCGGATCTCGAAGGTCAGACATTTAGANGGTGTATGCCTGTGAGCGGAAGCGTCCTGGTCTCAGAAAACGCGCGACAGAATACATTTACAAAGGCAATGCTATCAAAGAAGCACTGGAAAATCACTCGCAGTGTGCTTGTATGGCACGATGAACATCAAATTCAATCTTCTTGTATAGAAAATCAGCATTAAACCCCCGAGCTTCAATCCTGCAGGAAAGGATAATGGAACGTACATTACATTGTAAATTTGAAGTCCGAACAAGGCATTACTGCGTCGACGATTTGATGTGATCCTTGAGACATGTATTGTTCATATGTTTTACAATTTTGTCTTCTTGGAATCGAAGTGGAAGGGGAAAAGAAAGTCACATCGTACAGATAAAGAAAGGCAATGCCAGAGACCATGGCAGTGACCATCCTAGCAATGCAACACTTATTTTTCGGTACTGTCATTATCAAAGGTTTACTCCTGCTTGACTTTACAGCTGGTGGTGAAAGTCGATGGGAGTTGGGGATGYAAAGCGTGGGACAAATGAACGTTGATCCTTCAGTTTACCTGGCCCCGTCATGTCCGGTCCCGTGACCGCCACCTTGACCTGCTTCAACCCCTTGCAGAAGTAACTCGAAGTAATTATTCTTATTAAAGGCTTACTCCGACTCGAGAAATAATCAGACAGACACTTTCGTAGTCTCTAGTGAGACATTGAACCTTGCATAGAAAAGGTATGCATAATTGGCTTTTCTGTAGTATCTTTTATACGGACTTGATGTTTGTCCTGCCTAGAATCATGCAGTGAATTGAAACCCAGTATGTAAGTATATTCCAACTCTTCATCCTACTCTTTAATTGTAGCGGATTTCGTTTCTGTTGCATATTAAATGGAAGAACTTCCGAGGAAGTTCAACCTAGTAAGTATGATCTCAACTCCCGTCAAGTTATTTCTAATCTTAGGGCAGTCTAAGCCCTAGTGATAAAACCTCAAGGAAACTCAGAACCAAAATCTTCTGGGGTGCTCAAACCTATTTCCATAAGACTGCCAGGTCTTCCCGGTCAGCCTTACCGCGCTTCTTTCCAAGCTCACTGCATAGGATCTATGGTGTAGAGCTTCGCGAAGAGTATCCTCCCCTTGTAATCTTTCTCCGCTGACTTGCGTGCCTCTTCGAACGGGTATCAGACTAAGTCTGCCAGCTGATCAAATCCGTTTACTGGGTAGGAGCGTCTTCTCACCCGCGACAAGTCGTGGAGCGGTCCGGCATGATCACACGGGCTCATCGTCGAAACTTGAGGTGACTTCCGCCTCTTTCTCACAATGGCTAAAAGATGGTCGAAGACCTGCCCGTTCGACTCTCGCAAAGAGTTTGCGTGGGTACTCCGCGATGGCTTTATTTCACAGGGGAGGTGCGGAAGAGACGTTTGGAACTTATCCCTCTTCCTACACTCATTTACACGTACACAAACTGTCCAGTATTATCGGGGAGCACTACGATCTCTTGTTCTACTGATCAACGCTTCGCTGGTCAAAACTTCGCCTTGTCGGTCCGCTATGAATATAGTGATTCCCAAACGCCTGAAGCCCATCTGATTGAGCTTCTTTGCGCAAAACGGACATACACGCCCAGCACGTATAATGCGGTAGATTCCCGGTGTCCCTCGCACGGGACTTCTTTCTGAAGTATTTAAGGTGGAATGATCGGCGTGTAATGTTCATCGAAGGGATGCATCGATTAACCCAGCTCGCAACCTTTGCATTGGGCCTGCTGGCTAGCGTCTGCTATGCCGCACCCTCCGTCAGTCTGGTGTCGAACTCCAACGTCGACTCACAGGGCGTATACTTCGTCTCTTACGATGGTCTCGTCAATGTCAACGCCTTCCAGCTTTCCGGAGTATTGACATACGGAGAATACCAATATGCTGCATGGTATACCTCCGACAAAACTGCCACTCTTGGTCGAAGGCAACTGCCCAACGGCTCATGGTCGACTCTCAGACTTGGTCACCAACTCAAGGCCTCCGACTCCCATAATGTTATCGCGCTCGGAGTATCTCCACAAGACGGAAAGATACATGTCGCTATGGATTGTCACAGCGACACCATGTACTACACCTCCTCCACCGCTGGTCTTGCCAACGGTGGATCATGGGCGGCCAGCGGCTTTGGTTCTATTGTCACCACCCTGGGCAACCTCAACATCGGCACGTAAGTACCTTCGTTGTTCCATTCATCAACATCGATATCTAAAATTATTCTTATTCCTTTCCTTTACAGTGTAGTCACATACCCTCAATTCGTCGTGACTCCGGATAATCGTCTGCAATTCGTCTACCGAACCGGAGTTTCAGGAAACGGTGCTACCCAATTGGCAGAATATAATTCGGGTTCTTGGAGCAATGTCGGCTCTTGGGCTGCGTCCACCGGGACCTATGTGAGTAGTTCAACAGGGAGCAGCAGCAACGCCAGGAACCTCTACATCCATGGGTTCTCATATGGTGGTAGCCGGGCATATGTGACGGGCACCTGGAGAGAGCAGAGTGGGAGTGTCTCCTGCAACAGTGGAGGATTAACGAATCACGATACAGTCTATGTTTATTCAGATGATGCAGGTATGTCAGATCCCCCGTTTCCTTCTTTCTTTCTTATCTTCCTTGATTAACATGGATGCTTCTTAGGACGCACATGGAAGAATCGCGCTGGAACTCAAGTCGGCACATCCGGCTCCAGCCCATTCAACGTCAACTCCGCGGGACTCATCGTCGACTCCCTCAGCCCCGACCACGGGCTCATGAACCAAGAATCTCAAACCGTAGACTCCGATGGTCGTATCCATTCCATCATCTCTTATGTCCCAGGTGACACTTTCCCTCCCTGTCTTTGATATCCGTGTGATTTCTCTAACCATCAGTAAATATAGGACGATTCACGCAGTGTGTCACAAGCTACGTCGCGGACCGGACAAACTACGCTCGCGCATTCCATTTATACCAAGCGTCCAATGGATCTTTCGTGAAGATGGAGATTCCGTTTGCGCTGAACACCGTGGGCCGGTCGCAGATTGTCTTGGATTCCGAGGATAATGCGTATGTTGTCCTACCGTTCGTTCGGATTGCAACAGCTAGCAAAGCTTCTGGATGGACGGACTGGACGATAGCATATGATGGAAAAGCACAAGGTTTGAACGCATTCGGGGAGGTCACAGTCGATCGTGCAAGGGTGGAGAGTGGTGTTCTATCTGTTATGTACCAGGAGAGTAGCTCAGGCACAACACCATCTGCAGTACATATTGTAGATTTCTCTCTGAATGGATGACTACTGTAATGCTATGCATTTATTTAGTAATCACAAATGAGAGAGGCATAATAGTTAATAATGAAACACATCCAGCATGCGCAAAGAGAAAAAAAAGAGTTATAGGAGGTAAATGGGGGCACCGCGGATCGAACGCGGGACCTTTAGAACTTCAGTCTACTGCTCTCCCAACTGAGCTATGCCCCCGATGAGAATCAACAGGAACGTAAATGATATAATCAGAGAAAGAAGGACACCAGAGAACGAGGAAGGGGAAGTGTTTCAATCTACATTAACACAGAGATAGTACAAATCATAAGAATGTCAATGATCCATAAAACTACATACGGGTCGTAGAGCTAGTGTTATGGTACAATTGAGGATGGGACACTAGGATTCGGTCGTTGCTCTGAAGGAAGAGGAAGAGGACCTGCTTGAACGAAGGCATTTGGAATGACACTTTCCCTTGAATTGTCATCTCCAGTTCCTCCCAATGATGTTTGAGCGGGTTGAGAGGTAATAATATCTTCTGGCGGTGTACCATCTGCGGGCGGAGTGCTGTCTGTAGGTAATGGTCGAGCGGGCTCATGTGTATACGAAGGCGATTGACCCGCAGAGATTTCAGATGTTCTGGACGACTCTGCGGATGGTCGGTTATCGACTGTAGGCAAATGAACATGCTGCTCTGGCCTGGATATTCCAACCTCGACTGTCGTACCAGCCAGGACAGCAGGCCCAGGCATATCGAGTTCGACATATCTCGGGGGACCACCATGCTTGTCGTAAGCAGGTAGGTCCCCATCGACACCCCCTTCAACATAATCTCCTTCGCCGGAGTCAACTCGTCTGCCTCCGGCGTCGATACCTTCAGCTCTGGTTCTCACTGGTCGAGTGTGTGTTGCGATGTTAGGAACATAGGCTAGAGGTGGATACACATATGCCTCATGTAGTTGTTGGGTCTGTGGACGAGTACGTGGTATACGTTGGTGGGATTCTGGGTCGGCATAATGACGTGAGCGCAGTCGTGGTCGGGGACGAAAGAAGTGAGATGATGGCTGCCCATTACGACGTAGGACTAAGATCCTATTTGATGATAATAAGATATCCCATTATTTTTCATGCAAGATCCATTGAACTATACCTTCGCGTAATTGTTCCTAGAGCTAGACAGATGGCAAAGGCAACAAATACATATTCAAGAACACCCTAGTGACAAAAACATCAGAAACGAAGTCAGAGGTGAAGGTACCGCGAGTTTTGCAATGACCCTTATGAGTTCTATAATTCTATAGTTCTTGAATGGGAAAAATCGCGGCCATTATAACTGAACTTGATCCTTAGTACATACCTTGGTGATATCACTGGTGCGTTCTTGTTCTTGTGTGTCTGAACTAGTTGCAGACGGAACGATTACTGTGCTGGGATCAGGAAAGAAATCAGAGATAGAGGAAGCAGTTGCGGAAGTTGACATTTCAGCGTCAGTTTCTTTCCTCGCAATCCCCTCGTTTTGTGTAAAGTGGGATGATGATCGCCGTAAGACGTCAGGATACACTCGGCCCGAATTTGACCGGCTATGGGCCGTTATGTACCGACGTGACGCTCTGTGACTCTCCGTTTTTGAAACTTCCACTCACTGGTGTTGTCGGGATGCGGCCGACCCTTGGACTACTAAAGCAAGGCGGGAGGTCTGCTTGGAAAGGTAAGAAATTGAAATGTAATACTGCAATCTAATACTAATGATTTTGGATACAAGGCCCTTATTTTGTGGCTTTCCCCAACCTCCGAGACGCATTATCCAACCACGTCGCAATTAAAACACAGGCACGGTCATGTACCATTCTGCCAAGTTTCGTAGGGTTAGTATCCCAATCCATCTTTGAAGTCTTATTTCCTCACATTTTGGTTCATATAGTATTCGTTTCCTTGTGCATAACGGCAAGGAGTATCTACCGGTCATGGTCACGCAGGATATGGTTGGCCATAAGCTTGGAGAGTTTTCGCATACAAAGAAGAGGTTCTCTTGGAAGTGAGTACATGTAAACCATGGTTTGGCCTGGAGAAACTGACCAATGTATATTAGAAAACGGTAGCCTTGCTTTTCTAGAATGTTTTGTCCACTATACTATATATTCAATATTCATGCTGCCCACAATATCCAACCACTCTGTCTATAGGCAACCCCAGCCTTTCGTTCAGCTGCCCCACATTCAGACTGCAATCGCACCATTCTATCAATGCACTCCTATGCCGAAGGAAAGTTACAGTGTCACCGCGTAACCTTCGCCATCGTGTATTGCTTTCATACCAACCTACGTCCGAGTTTAATATGGGCTACCGATGCTCTCCCAAAGTCTTGAGATTGTGAGGTTTTACATGTCAATATCGATAGTCTCCGTCAAGTTATAACAGCAGAATAGACTTCAATTGTAACGTATATCTATTGCTCTACGGTACCTTTCRGTTAGGAACACAGACTAAGTTTCCGCATGCGTTGTTCTGGCAGGCTACATTATTGTTAGACAGGACCATCACTAGAACGGATATAGCCTTACTCACTTCCCTGGGAGTCTCCGAAGGCGCACGAATGACCAACATCGTAGTGGTTGGAGCCATTGCAAGCATCGACTGTGAGGAATCAGGTCAGTACCGCCTTTTTTTGTAGTATAGGATCTGTACTGACTAGCGTTGTCGGCGACAGCATTAACGTTACCCACAAAGAATGTCACGAGGGCAACGAAAGTGAAAGCGGCAGTTTTCAAGTTGAAAAGCATGTTTCGTACTGTTGGCTAGTTGTGGGATGGTTATGCGATTGAATTTATAATTGACGCTCCTCGTTTCTTCTCCTTTTTATGAGTGAAGAAATTGAAGTGGGGGGAGCGTCATTGGTTTCAGTCGACTCGAAAAGGTTTAGACAACGAGGGTTGCTTTTATTTTTGAACCTTTTGAATGTACGGTCCATTTTACGGTGCAAGCGCTGAATGTGTGGAGCATCATTGTACCCCAGACTCACTAAACCCCGTTTTATCATTCCATTCCATTCAGCGGAGAAGCAGGCGGTGATTTCCTATTTAGGTACATGGGTATGACTCATTCGTGAATCGCATCCAAGGATGTGATGTGATTTGTTCTCAGATGCATCCTGGTAGGCTGCTGTAACTCCTGGTTGGGCTCTACGTTTTACAGTCTAATTGAATACTCCACAGAGCACACTAGCGCTAAACAATTTACGGCAGGCAGGGTTGTTGAAAGTGAACTTTCGGGGTTTCCATTTTCACCATCAAGCAACACATATGCGGTGCACTGTACGAACTCTCAAACAGTTCTAAGGAATAGAATACGCCCTAAAATCAGACTTCTATGAACTGGGCGCAGTGTCAATACTAGGTGCGCTGGTAGCTTAGTTCCCGCTTCGCAATGTTGCACCCTGAGGGACCCCAAAAGCTCCACTGTATATTTCCTTCATCTATCAGCTAGAGCTCTGCGGACTCCACAAATGAATTCCAGTCAACTTTAAACATTGAGTCTTCTGTGTTTCATGCATCGATGGGATGGTTCTGGATTTGACGAGCATCCTGACATGACCCTCTGGATATCTAGCATATAAAAGATGTAGATAGCTTCGTCAGAACCGCTTTCAAACTCACCACTCAGCCCAACCCAACCCAACAATTTATCCTCGAGAATGATGTTCAAGCGTACCTCTATTGCCATGACTGCCTTCACCGCGATGCTTCTGCTCGCCGGTCAGTCCAGTGCTGTCGCTGACAATGACGGTGAGCACTGTTTTCTCAGATACTCTTAAACCACAAGCTCAGACGTTGGATACCCACACAGTTGACGCCTGCAATGGCTCCAACGACTACGACGTCGGCCATGAGTGCGCCTTCGCCCAGTCTCAAGGCAGTGAGTTTTGTTTCCTTGGTCGTAGTCTCCAATGAACCGGATATTGACCAAACTTCCCTTGCCAGCCTGTCAGCTAAACTCTTACAACGTCCTTATTTGCGTTCCAAACTGAGGGGGGAGTTGTTAGTTTATGCAATTGAATTAATCTCGAATTGAATAATTTGACTTTTCGAAAAGTCTAGTTCGCCATGTACACTTCGTCYAGCACCTACCATTCAGCTATTTAGATCATATTACATTTGTACTACTACCTGTAGGCTTTTTAGCAGCTCCTTAAGCTTTCTTAGAAGCAGCGCCACAATTAGCCTATTCACGGGTCCCGGGTATTGACAGCTGTTGTGATCTATTTCGAATTCGGCATCCAAAACAAAACATACCCGAATTTCCACCTTTCCCTCTTACCACCACCACGACCAACAGCCAGGAGGGTGGGTCGCCTGGCTGTTATACTGGAAACCGATATTTTCACTACTTTCAAGGTATAAAAATGCCATCGGTGCTTTCACCCGTTGCCCCCATGGCCAACCTTCCGATTCATCAACAAGTAACTTTCGAAGATAACCAACTTAAGGCATCTGTCGGAAATCTACTTACTCAGGCTTATACTTTACCTTGCTCGACTGCTGCTCAGGCGTTTGCTCAGCTTGTCCAGCCAACTTCGCGTTTCCAGCTTGCATTGGATGCACTGTTACCGATATTGGATCCAGGTACCCCTTGCGAGGTTAGTTTCTCGTCATAACAGACCCAGAACGACATAGGAATGACCAGGAATCAAGTTGGAACAGCGGATACTTGTATCCTTCATCTTGTACTCTCTATATGCCCCCCATCCGATTTCAATCAATCCGTTCAAGTCTGCGCTATTTCTCACCTTTACGAAGGAAAGAGAGACTGCAATTCAGATCGCAAGTCACGGTGACATCGGCCCTAATGAACAACTCGTTTGGGTCCTATGGAAGATCCTCAAGGGCGACGGAAACGACGTAAGTAAGGTACGGAAACCCACATCATTTCGCACTAAATGATATTCTAGATTGGACCATATTCTCCGAGCACTCTTGCTCGATCACCTCTTCCCCCCAAACTTAGAGCTACTAATTTACTTCTGGACAACGATTTGTATAATAGTGATATGTAAGCTCACTCAGTACCTTCATTGATACTAACTGACGCGGTTATCTTACGAACAGAGACGATACCATGTACGATACGAYACATATCCAACACAACTACTCGTCGGCGAGGGCTACGCCCTCTCCACCCCGACACTTTATTACCCCGGATGAAGACTTGCAGAGGGAAAAGTTAGTACATGCCCTGAGCGCTCTCCTCACTGCTCGGGAACGTGCATTATCTCTTTCCGAACAACGGGTTAGTAGATCGTCTTCTTCCTACCTATTCCATGATCCTCACTTCTTTTAATAGCTTGTCGCTCCTATGATTCCCGCCCTAGTAGCATCACAAGTGCTCATTCCGATGGATGTTGCGCCCATTGTAGCCTACAACCCAACGTTAGCTCACCCACTCTTTGTGGAGCTCTTGAAGGCGCCTGGACATCTTCCGTCTCCGTTTTTGGCCATCTTAGCTTACCTGCCCCCAACTTTGCCTACGTTTGATCTTTTGGGAAGGCTCCTCCGCGATGGAACCGTGACCGCTAGTGGACAGTATACTATCGCGGACCTAGTCAGGGTTGATGTTCTTGGCCGCTTCATTAGTGAGAGCATCCACTGGATCGATCGTGCAGAACGGGACGAGAGGGACGGCCTGATCAGCGATGACCGTTTTGCCAAGGGTGTACAAAATGTAAACATCCATCTTTTTCCCTTTCTTCGTGGCTCACCCCCTTCTGCAGCTCTGTCGCTTCTATGCCTCGCTCATCAAACTGAATATCGTGGACCCATCAGCGGACGCCGACACCACGGAGATGGCACACTTCAGCCTTCTTCACGCTCGTTTTGAGGAGGCCAACGCTCTCTATCGCATCTTGGCCACCGGCAGGCACTATTGATTATAAATTATCTTTCTGACCCCCCATGTATAGTGTATTATGGCTCACCTCTCCGATACTGGACCCCTCGTATGTTTTTAGCTAACTAAATGAAATAACCCCAACATGTCGTCTCTCTCTCCTATGCATTCACCCTCGTATGCGATTMCACTTCTTGTATTTATTTGCGATACATTCCCCCAGTTTCTTTGTTTTCTGTAACTAGTATCATCCCATCCCCCGGATAGCTCTAAGCTGGTAGTGTTAGTAGTAGTAGCAGTTATAGTTCAACTTGGTCTTACCTTTTTACTTATCTTTACGATACGGATTCTCTCTTCTTACTTTGTGTACAAAACAATCGGTTTGTGTAGATTATTAAGGACGTGGATTGGTCTACTTGAATAATGGTGTGATACTAGCAAACACCGTGGCAGGAATTTTCGACTATCGTGCAGTCACTCATGTCAGTGCAACCACCCAGACAGGTTCTTGGATTAAGGTCGAATCAACAGATCACAGGTAATGTTTCTGGGCACTGCTATTGAGTACATATGATATCTACTAGACAAGCTTGGTGATCGCGGGCTGTTCAGTTTGGAACGCAAATAAGGACGTTGCAAGAGTTTAGCTGACAGGCTGGCAAGGGAAGTTCGGTCAATATCCGGTTCATTGGAGACTACGACCAAGGAAACAAAACCCACTGCCTTGAGACTGGGCGAAGGCGCACTCATGGCCGACGTCGTAGTCGTTGGAGCCATTGCAGGCGTCAACTGTGTGGGTATCCAACGTCTGAGCTTGTGGTTTAAGAGTATCTGAGAAAACAATGCTCACCGTCATTGTCAGCGACAGCACTGGACTGACCGGCGAGCAGGAGCATCGCGGTGAAGGCAGTCATGGCAATAGAGGTACGCTTGAACATCATTCTCGAGGATAAATTGTTGGGTTGGGTTGGGCTGAGTGGTGAGTTTGAAAGCGGCTCTGACGAAGCTATCTACATCTTTTATATGCTAGATATCCAGAGGGTCATGTCAGGATGCTCGTCAAATCCAGAACCATCCCATCGATGCATGAAACACAGAAGACTCAATGTTTAAAGTTGACTGGAATTCATTTGTGGAGTCCGCAGATGAAGGAAATATACAGTGGAGCTTTTGGGGTCCCTCAGGGTGCAACATTGCGAAGCGGGAACTAAGCTACCAGCGCACCTAGTATTGACACTGCGCCCAGTTCATAGAAGTCTGATTTTAGGGCGTATTCTATTCCTTATAACTGTTTGAGAGTTCGTACAATGCACCGCATATGT
This sequence comes from Chondrostereum purpureum, assembly GCA_004354395.1. Classification (NCBI taxonomy): domain Eukaryota; kingdom Fungi; phylum Basidiomycota; class Agaricomycetes; order Agaricales; family Cyphellaceae; genus Chondrostereum; species Chondrostereum purpureum. The sequence continues at coordinate 22,673 of LBLO01000067.1, read as the reverse complement.
GTTGCTTGATGGTGAAAATGGAAACCCCGAAAGTTCACTTTCAACAACCCTGCCGTAAATTGTTTAGCGCTAGTGTGCTCTGTGGAGTATTCAATTAGACTGTGAAACGTAGAGCCCAACCAGGAGTTACAGCAGCCTACCAGAAAATATATGAGAGGTAGTCGTCGTCTCTGTGCTGTCCAACAAATGTCCTTGCGCCACCTGGCCTCAGCCAGGACTACGATTCACGAATGAGTCATACCCATGTACCTAAATAGGAAATCACCGCCTGCTTCTCCGCTGAATGGAATGGAATGATAAAACGGGGTTTAGTGAGTCTGGGGTACAATGATGCTCCACACATTCAGCGCTTGCACCGTAAAATAGACCGTACATTCAAAAGGTTCAAAAATAAAAGCAACCCTCGTTGTCTAAACCTTTTCGAGTCGACTGAAACCAATGAATAAGTTCTGCGTTACAATTGGCGCTCCACTCACTTCAGTTCTCCGGCAAACGGTAGTGGATAGCGAGCCAATAAAAGGGTGCAGAAATGAAGGGCGGTGAGTCCAAATCCAAATTGCAGAAACACCCAGAACTTAGTCACAAAACCAGACAGCAATACGAAACATGTTCTTCAACTTGAAAACCGCCGCCTTCACTCTCGTTACCGTCATGGTACTCTTGATTGGTAACGCTAATGCCATCGCCGGCAACGCTGGTCAGTGCAGTTCCTATACTGCAAAAAAATTGCACTGATCTCATTCCTCACAGTCGACGCTTGCAATGGCTCCAACCATTATGATGTTGGTCATTCGTGTGCCTTCGGAGACTCCCAAGGAAGTCAGTGAAGCCATACCTGTTCTAGTAATGGTCTGTTCTGACGAGAATCTAGCCTGCCAGAACAACGCATGCGGAAACCTAGTCTGTGTTTCTAACTGAGAGCTACCACATAGTAGACATATTGCTCGAAGTGTGTCTTGTTGCCACGAATTGCAACGAATGGTGTCATGTCATTCCACTGTAGAGTCTGAATCGTTACTGTCTACCCGAGTCACAAGAGTTATTCTTTTGCTCCAAGTACCTCGAGCCGAATGTCAATGCACAATGAGGTGAGTAGGATGGAGAAAAATCTTCGGACCACGATTTGGGATCTGCATCGAAATATAGCCACAAGATATCAAGGACATTCACAGTGGGGGCATAGCTCAGTTGGGAGAGCAGTAGACTGAAGTTCTAAAGGTCCCGCGTTCGATCCGCGGTGCCCCCATTTAATCTTTTGGTTGTTTCCCCAAGGACACTCATAACTAGTTAACTTTTTGACCGCAGTCACTTACCATGTACTTGAGAGGACAGACGTATTGCTTGAAACTCAAGTCCTAGAGCCACTGTGACTGATAACGTCAATGCATTCCCCGAGATCAATTCACACCGTGTTCCGGTCTAACCTCATTCCTCGATTCGTGAACTGTAGATAATAATATACAATACTCATTACCGTGTCGCGATTCCAAGAGGAGATGGAGATGGATGGATGGTGAGAGAAAGAGAGAGACAAGGAAACAGGAGAAATATATACGCGATAGAGAAAACAAACACAAGACGAAGCGGCAAGGCAAAAAAGCGAGACGAAACGGAGAATCCTATCTGACATACATTAGGTATCGTCGACGAAGAGTGTAAGGTGTGGTGAATGTGTGTGATGATAGTAGTAAGGATGAGCAAGACAGGACGGGTGAGTGGTATGCGCGAATGTACGTGTAAGGTGAAGTAAGAGCAGCTAGGAAGAGTCCTAAAGAAAGGGAGGGATGTAAAAATGAAGGAACCGAGATGCACCTTCACGGCTGCTTCGTCTTGAAGCGGAGGAGAGGCGCGAGGCCAGACGACGCGCAGGCCTTTTTCAGGAAGTCGTGCTTCAAGAACATCATTAGACTGATCGTAACAAGGATAACATGGNAGGGTACAACATACCTCAAGCAATTCACTTGCAGTTGCCCTACTGCTCACATCTACACATAAGCACACCGCTAAGAAACTCTTCAATTCCCTGCTCAACGCTTCCGGTTTCTTCAATGTCGGTGTCCCGTTCGTCGCAATAAGGTAGAGAGCCTTGAGAGGCTCTTCGTCAAGGTACGGCGGCTCATTCTCAATCATCTCAATGGCCATGATACCGAGCGACCAGATGTCCACCTTGGCACCATACTCCTTCTGCTTGACAACCTCTGGAGCCATCCAGTATGGTGTACCCACCATGGTCGCACGCTTCGACTTCTGGTCAGTCAGTTTAGCACAGAAACCGAAATCGGCTGGAGAACAATGAATCAGGATAGAGATAGAGATAAGAAGCGGGATAGCGTACTAATCTTAACCCGTCCCTGAGCATCCAAGAGCACATTGTCGGATTTGATATCACGATGAATAATGCTCTGGCTATGAAGATGTCCCAGACCCCTGCACGTCTACGGCACCTACTTTCAGCCGACCATCCTTGGGAAGTTGGACATATTGCGCACCTCTAGACAGATACCAGAAATCTGATCCTCCTCTAATGTATTATTCTCGATGACATCTGTGAGCGCTCCACCCTCCATGTACTCCATGACGACCCAAAGCTCGTTCGACCTGACGAGGTATGATTCCAGGAAATTGACGATGTTGGGGTGTTGTGACTCCTTCATGACCATGATTTCGTTGACGATAAGCTCTTTCCTAGGTTGGTGACTCAAGTCCATCTCCTTGATGGCCACCTTCTTTCCTGTGGCCAGCGTCTTAGCCACATAAACATGACCCGAAGCACTATAAAACTATAGTCAACGAAACATAGACAAGCCGAAGAAGTCGAAAACTCACCCCTGCCCGACCTTCTTGATCTTGCTGTACAGCAACTTCGGATCATCGTCGCACACCACTGACCTCAACTTCTCCATAATCTGCACCTCAGTCATCGTACTGATTCTCTTCTCCTTCTCCTTCGGCTTACTCTCCAAGGCGGCAGCAGCCTGATCGACACCGTTCTTAGGTGGCTTCGGTTTCTCCTCTACTTGCACTCTCTTCGGTTGGAGGGGCTTCACTGGTGGCGGCCCAGCAGTAGCACCCGCTGCACCGTGCGCTGGATGCGACCCCGGTTGGGAGTTCGCAGGTGACGACTTGGATGGTGCCCCCATCCCAGGTCGGTCGGGAGTCTTTGATCGTTGCGATGGAGCTTCGGGAAGATGTTGGCGGGGTGCTGGCTCTGGAGTTCGCTGTCTCGATTGGGAATCTTCCCTGGACGGTCGCGATGGCAAACTATCCTTGCGCAATGGAAGACCACCCTGTCCTTGAGGTCCCTGGGGCTTTTGCCTGGCCCGCAGATCTGACTGTGATGGGGTATGTTCTCCACCTGAGGGTGGTGCTGGAGGAGGTCGGTTGGCTGTAAGGAGAGGTCGAGGGGGCGGTGGTCTTGTTGCTTGAAGGGATCCTGGAGCTAAGGGTAGAGGTGTTCGGGATGTCTGATTGGAGGACATAGAACTTGCACCCGTACCGACTACTTCAGCTGCACGCTGAAGATCGCCGTTCAAACCTGGAGGTGCGGAATCTTGTCTAGATGACATCCCTGGACGCGACGACGATGAGAGCTGTTTCTGCATACCGCCGAGACCCGTACCTGCACCAAATCGCGCTGGCGCTTCTGCTGATGGAAAAGACGATAGCGTTGACGTTGACCCTTGAGAGATCAGACTCGCGTTCATCTCGTCCATCTCGCGCTTTTGGTGATCAGTGTAAAATTCAAGCACATCCAGTACGGCTTGGGGATCTTTCGCATAGTCTTCTCGTGTGATAGCAGATTTCGTGAGCAACTTGCTCCATTGATCTGGCATGCCCTAGACAGATGAGTTAGCATTGGTGGGTTACCGCGGACGAGCACCGGCAACATAAGACGTAAACGAGTGAGAATGAATAGGAAATCTAGACAACAGTGCAGCAATGTAATCGTCTCTCCATGAATTCCGATCACGGTAGGATATGTTTTCCGGGTAACGAGTTGGAAGCCGCACACATCTCTGCTGGCAAGACCACGGATTTTGATAGTCGATGAAAAGGTGGCAAACAAGTCCTCTGAATGGACAAGTTCGTAGGAGAGTGATGTGATCGACAGTCACGACAACAAAGTGGAATAAAGCATGAACCGGAAGAAAGAGTTGGAAAAATACAGCCCACAAAATCTTGAAGTTAAACAACGGCAAGTTGCCATGAAGGGCTCACCGTAAATGCTCCAGAGATTGGATCGAAGCCAACGTGGACCTTGTGAACGAAATTTGTAGGGTTGCTAACACCCATCAACGGGCTTCGCTGATAGATGTCATCCTGCCATCCATACAGCTCCTCATCACCCTTGAGTGACATATAAAACCGCTTGTCCTTGGTCTCTAAAAGCAAACAATAAGGCTTTAAATCTGTTCTCTCGATGGCGGAGATATCTTTGAGTAGGATGACCCCTTGTTGTGGCGAGTTCTGTCACGGATTCAGATGAAACTCGTACACACAAAGAAAGAGGGATCCTACCTCTGATTTATGTATTGTCAACGTCTGTTCCTTCAAAACGAGCCATTTGAGTTTCCATATCCAGCTAGCGAACGTTCCATCCTCCTTGAGGGAAACAGTGCCACAACGAACGGTTCCATTTGAATTCCCGCCTGAATCGCGATTGGGTGAACCACCTATTCCAGAGTAAGATGCCGCATAAGAAGAACCTGAAGGTGATGACGGTGTGAGGGTAAAGGACGAATTGTATCCTGAGTTGGCCATCTTGTTGGGCGTATAGGGCAGTTGGGGAGCCGGTCGTGAGGGTGCAAAGGACGTTGTAGAGATCTGATACGCCATGGCGGAATTTCCAAGAAAGAGATTCAGAAAACACAATACAAGGTTTCACTTCCACCACAAACTTATTACCCGCTGATCAAGCCTTGTGATTCCGCGCTGAGCGCTGACTTGAGTTAAGTGTTGCTCGTTGTCGCCCTCGTCGTAGTCGTCGTCAGAGAATAAGAGAAATTAGCCCTTGCTCGTCGTCGGCGACGATGAGCAGATGGAAGTTAAGAGCAAGATGCGCTAGCTTGCTTTGTTTGGCCGCCCCGCCATCGGCCTGCCACCGGATCACTCCGGCCGGATCGCCAAGGGGACCCGGGAAAAATATCCATTTTCGGGGAATTCTGCAAGCCGGATCGGGACGCTGTACCAACTATTATTTATATAATGAAGGCATGTGTAGCTCTACCGACTCTGTACTTGTTGTAATACACGGCATATTCTAATAGTTGAAGATAACTTATATTCAAGATGACATGTATCCCGCCAAAGTGACATGTGGCACTCGGAGCACCAATTGTTCCCCGTTTTTCTATTCTGCGTGATGCATCAGACTCCAGCGCGAATCTTTAACATGAAGAACCCAGAATGGACATGGCACCTGCAGTAACTTGTGGGATCAAGTTCCACGGCTTATTTCTCACACATGCTCCTGTTTGGCAGTGTTCTTTGCTGCTTCTAGACGTTAACGACCTCTCTAAAGCTCGAGATTGGTCAGCGCGTAGCACCATTGATTCTTGGACGTAAGAATTAAGAAAGCTGACCTTCACATCAATACACTTTTAAACTTTTAGAAGAATCTATGAAATGTCAAACTTGTCTGCTCCCTATCTGCTCCCATAAACACCCCGGGATCGTTCCCGAAAGCGGAGCATGATACCTTGGTAATACCCCTCTAAAAGGCTAGATACACTCATGCTACGTTTTCACCCCAACCCACCTAATCGCCACCATGGCCGATGACTATATAGTGCTAAACATTCAAAGCTCAGATATACACAGGGNTCATAAGGTCGTAATCATTGCAAAAGGACAGGCGCGTTTACAGGTGGTTTGTTGTACTAATACATACACACAATATGTTTATACAGAGTGTACAGACACTGGTTGTGTTTTCTCTTTCTCTGCTAATGCGCATTGATTATCTCTAGTCACGGATTCTTCTGAGGAAGACTCCGGGTACTCATCGTAGTCAAAAGACTCTAGACCAATCTTTCGGATAACAATCCAGGCAAAAGGGATCGATACGACAACTGAACAAGAAAGCACACCCGTCAGACATCTAAGTGCCAATACGAATACCAGGAGAACTCACTCAGCCCGACATTCATCCCAACAGATATCCAATTGAGTGTATCACTGGATTTGAGACCGAACGCCACAGCTTGTCCTGCGCATTCCACCCCACGTAGGGTTCCAGTCATATATGAAAGTGTAATGAAATCGTCAGACATCTGAGAAACGATCCAATACAAGCTAGTTTGTGTGGCCATGGTAGCGATTTCAAAGAAGAGGAACAAGGGGAATGTCCGTCCAAACATCGGCACCGACGTCCAGTCGATAACTGGGTTTCTGTCTTCGAGTTGTTTAGTGACGACAGCTGCCCAGACCCTACAAATGGAAGAGTATTATCAGCGAGCTGTTGTGCTTGAATATGATGAAGTGTATGTTGTACCAGAGGACGAGGTTGATGACCATTAGCGCGATAAAACTCCATCGGACGCGTTGCTTAACGGAAAGTCTTTCGCAGTCCAGGAATTCACCTATCATGAATCCGCCAGATATGGATCCCCATGGCATGACGAAGGAACATAGGGATCGCGTGCGGACGTTGAAATATTGAGTTTGAAGGGTTCCTACAATGGGAAGGTAAGAACATAGGCATCGTGAGATGAACGGCCGTCATACCGATGTAGGAACCATAAAACCACGAAGTGAAAAACAAAGGACAGAGGAGAATAATCTAAAAGGTCCCGTCAAATAGACGGCGTAGAGCCACGTATATATTGACATACATCTCGGGAACAAATGACTGTATACCATTCCCCGAGTGTCTGCCGGAATCCAGTTTTCCTGAGCACAACACGAACACCGTCCTTCCGCTGTACCTTCTCCGGAGATGACAGAAGCAAAGAAATTAATGGCCCGGCACACATAATCCCGATGATAACTAGATAGGTGTTGAGGGAAACTCCGCCTGAGGAGTCCGTCTTGGAGTTCAGGCCAAAGATAATTGCCCCACCAATTACTGGAGCTGCGCTACGCATTAACACCCAGAGTCCCAACATCCGACCCCGACGGCCAGGTTCAGGATATGCTGCAAGGTACATATTAGTAGAAAAATGTGGGAAATTATAGAGGAAGAAATGCACAAGTGATAATAGGTCCCTCGACGGTGTACATCAAACCGTCACAACACCCAGATAGAATGGATCCTGCAATGATATCAGTGGAATGCGCATTAGTTCAAGGCCGCCTGGTACTAACCTAGCATGAGAAACCATTGCGTTCCATTCTTCGAGTTCAGGTAAAGACTTCCTGCATATCTAACGGTCTCATCCTCAGAGGTATATCACTCTACCAAATGCTCTTAACACGAACACAATATCACCGAAGGACGAAAGCTACAGTATTTACTGTTATAAGCTTAGATGGCGGATTTATGTCTGTAACTCACCAGTAGTGATAGCCTCACACCAATCTTACTGACTATTATCCCTCCGATCAGGCAAAAGAAAGCCATGAAAGCTGCCTCGCATACAGATGAGATCGGACAGCATAAAATGGAACAAGATACAAGATGCCTCACCAAAGCCTGCTGCCGATGTTGCATTGGCGTACCAGGGTGTTGCCAGTCCTCCTGCGCCTAAAGAATTCAGGGCATTGTACATTCCCTATACCAAAAATGAGAGCGCTTAGTCGAAGATATACTGTTGGCCCAACCTATAGCTCTCACCGGGGCCTGTTTCCGCCAGCATCAGTCATAACTAATGGCCGTCGAAGGGGAATGGGAATATACACACACAGAAGAAGACGCCCCCAACGACAAGAATCTGGAAGACGGTCGATCTGAACCAGTGTATCTTGTGATGTTGAGCTTCATGCCTTGCAGAGGAAATCCCTGGCTCTGTCACTGTCTCCGTCATGGCGTATCGTGGTGGTAGATGGGAAGAAACGAAGCTACATCTCAGAGAAGCACACACAAAACAGCATTCCGACCATGCCTTTCATTACAGCACCGATAACAACTAATCTACCACGTTCATCCCAAGAAAAGGTGTTCTATCAGATATGCTTCAGCTTTGTGGAGAAGAAGTGCGGAGGAAGGAAGCCATACATATTATCCGCCTGCCAGGCTTCGGACACTGCAGGAGGCCAAGCCTCGCCCCAGTAGGTTTATCCCTRGAATCTATTAAGAATGAGGTGTTATTCCAAATCGGCTCAATATTTCCAAGTTGCCATTAATACATATGTTAGAGGTAGAATCCGAAGGTATCGTACCCACGACGGTGGCTGTTGGGGGTTTTATGTTGACCATAAAACGCTCAACGGCTAACGGTCCGACCCGAGGTCAAGTATTTCCGGATGAGTCAAACTTACTGTTCCCGGAATTTCAATTTGATTTTTGACCAACTTGACCCCAGCTTGACCCTCCACCATCATGTCTACTATTATTTATCATATCTCTGCAACCAGTATCCCTAGCTACTCCTCAATGCTCTGCCTTATTTTCCTGGGGCGGTATAGAAACTTACCCTTCATCCTAGTCAGAAACCACGGGAAATTGGCTCGGGACAACTCGTCAGGACTCATCTAATCTCATATGCTTGTGTCTAGTTGTCGCATATCGTTAGATGCCAATCTTAGAACAGATTATCTCCCTGGAAATGTACTATTTCCGTAATACTTGAAGCCTGACAACACTATTGCTGGGTCTGGTGAACATCATTGGGCCATGAATACACATATATTAACTAATTGCCGAGGGTGATCGTTTGCTGTCTTTCTTTCTGCGATTCTAGTGAATGGTGGTGACTGCGATTCGAGTGATCGTGAGCGAAAACCTCATGGTTGGCACTCGCTCTCCGCATCTCGTGCTCTCTTCCTTCAACACTCATGTCGATGGATATCGAAACATTGCTTCTCGTAGCTACACTAGCTCTTGAAGAGCTTGAGGCCATAGGGAATGCCGCAGACAACGAAGATGAGAATGCCGCGAGGAGGATGCAAGCTGACGAATACAGGGAGTTTATCTTAAATACTCAATCGTTGGTAAGCTCTCATATATATAAACAAGATTTCTCCCTGATGGTATGATAGAATTTCGATACACACTCACCTCCCTCCAACCCCACGGACGAAGGTGTGCGCAATGTCAGCATCGGACCATCGCCCGACCTAGGGCAAGAGGAGATTCCACAACATGGCGATGATTTTATGGTATGACATTGCTACTACTATACTCCGACTACTCTTGTTGCTAACATGCTATCTAGAATTCGTCAGACGACAGCAGTGATTCGACATCTGTCTCGTCCGAATCCGATTTATCCTCTATTGGCCAAGGGGATGACGGTTTATCAAGGTCGGAAACAATATGTGTCCGTTGCTTTGACCCATCCCCGTCATCAGCAATCTTYCATGCCCCCTGTGGCCACTCCTTCTGTTCTTCATGCATCGACGACTACATCAAGGCATATGTAGTCTCTGAGTCACTGCACCCACTTAGTTGCTGTCGGATGCCATTCACGCCACAACACACCACTGCTGAGTTTCATGAGAAACAGGAGGAGTACGCTACACCTCCAAGTGAGCGCGTGTATTGCAGCAATCCGCATTGCTCTGCTTTCCTCGGTTCAACGTCGGACGACGCAGTAGCAGCAGCGTGTCGAAGGTGTGGTACTAAGACATGTTCTTCATGCAAAGAACAAGCACATCCCGATCGTGTATGCACCCCCACCGAAGATCTGGACTTTGTTATCCTCGCTGAGGAGCACAAGTGGAAGAAATGTCCAGGGTGCAAAATGATGGTGGAGAAAACGGATGGTTGTAATCATATGTCGTGCAGGTGTAAGATGGAGTTTTGCTATCGCTGTGGGGAAGGGTATGTGAACGGTGGGCATGATTGCCACGCGGTAGATTTGGATTAATCTGAGAAAGCATCCTGGGCATGCTCATATTGGATACTAGTCAGTTCGTCATGCAGAGAGCTCTCTACTTATAAAGCGAGAAAATATTCCTCCTATTGTTTTGTAATTAACTATTCAGCACACCATGCAAACGATTTTCTCTATGTGCCAACCATTGAGTCGGACCCTGGTAAGTAGGTAGTCCCAAGGACTGCCTTACGTAATTGTTTCCTCTCAATCTCATTTACCACCACTACCAATATCGACCTGGGGAGACTTTTTATGCTCATTTGATACCGGTCGAGTCTGCAAATAATCCTCGACACTGAAATTAGTTTAAAAAAATCTAGAACTGCATGCTTACCGTACAATGGAAGTTGTAGTCTCTAATGCATACGATGTTCTATGTTTTGGAACTCGCGATCGTCTGGCTTAGTATTTTCAACAAACCTTTGTAATTGGTTGCAAAGATGGTGTATTTTGCACCTCTTTTCGCGGAGGTGATGAATCCATTCCCGGAAGCAACGCGAGGGACCATGCGGTAAGCTTTGATTTCTGACGAAAAACCGATGTGGAGGCCAAGCATGCAGCAGGCGTATAAAACCCAGCTAATAATCAACTGAACCCCAATATCTCTTGCTCTTCCTTCAAAATGCGGCTTCATCTCGTCCTCGTTTCCTGCCTTTTTTCTGCTTCTCTAGTCTTTACTACGACTATCAATAGTCGTCAAGATGACATCGAGACATTGTCTCTCGATGAGCTACATGAACATGCCATTGCCGAAGGCGGTCAGCTCATTGTTAGAGCTGGAGGAGACGAGACTTCCCAGCAAGCCGGTACCGTCCGTACGTTCCAGGAGAGGTTCCCTGGGATGAACGTAACAATGATCGTTGACTTGTCTAAGGTATGGGCAATTTCACCCGTTGATGTTAATAGGTGGTTTGACTATTTGCTTGCAGTACCACGACAGCATCATCGATAGATCTCTCAACCAGACTGGCAAGGCAGGTACCGATGTCGCACACTTACAGACAGTGCATGATTTCAGAAGATGGAAAGAGGAAGGACATGTAAGTCACACAACTTATTCCAACTCATCTACCTTCGCTGACGAATATAGCTATTATCCTACAAACCTGCGGGATGGGAGCAAATACCAGATGATATTAAGGACAGTGAAAGTGGAACCTATGTGTACGTGTTGAGTTGTCCTTTCCCCTCCCTTTGTGGCTTAAYAMTTCTTCTAGTGGTTTTGCTTACCTTATGTTCGCAAACAACTTTGCCACAAACAAAACGACCGTAGAGGAGGCTCCAACAGAGTTCCTCGATTACTTGGACCCAAAATGGAAGGGCAGAATCGTTGCAACATACCCTAATGATGACGATGCCGTCCTCTTCCAGTTCGTCCCTGTAACATATTCTCAGAGGATTATACCCTTTCTGACCTTTGTGTAGGTTCTATAAAGCAGTCCAAGCTCATGGATGGGATGTGATGTACCAATTCATCGCTCAAGATATTCAGTGGGTTCGAGGCACAGCTACCCCTCGTGCTATCCTCCTCCAGGAGAATAATGACCGCGCGGTCTCGTTCACGGGGTCCCGTGCTGGTCCCACCGTACCAGTCGCCATGCAGTTACCGGAGAACGATTTCAGTCACATCGCAATCTGGGCGCAGAGGGCAGCTATTTTTGAGACGGCAGAGCACCCTGCTGCTGCTAAACTCTACCTCAATTGGCTGATTTCGCAGGAGAGGCAAGTTGCGGCTGGAGGGTGGAGCGTTAGGAATGATGTCCCACAACAAGCTGGATGGAGACGTATGTGGTATCCTTATCTTTCCACTTCATCAGGCCTGACTTTTTCCTTAGCTTTGTCGGACTACGTTGGACAACTGGAACCTGTGGCATTTGAGAACTTTATGGTAGACAGAGAGCTCGTCGAACGTTACAAACTCCAATTCGAACAGTTGATTGGAACAGCGCAGGGGGTCAGCCCTCTCGTGGATAACTTGTAAAGAGTACCTCCCTCAGCGGGATGTAGTGTACTGGACCGCATAATAAATTGTGCCATTCTCTGCTATTCCCTTTTNGTGCAGTCCAATGACCTGCGCTGTTCACGTCCAGGTGTGTTATACTTTCGATAGTTTCGTATGGACCGCGCTGATCCCGCTGAGGTTAGAGCACCTCGGCAAACTGCAATGACTCAAATTGTGTTGAAACTGTAGCTGCCTCTAWCTTCCTGTTGGGCGGCTAAAACTCAAGAGCTTCGATGTAACGGTAACAGCCGCTCGCGAACCCACGTCTCTGGTGGCATGACCCAAGATAAGGACTTGACTTGACTTCCTTTCATACCACCACCATGGACGACGACATTGATATCGAAAGTTCCCTCCTCGTCGCCCAACTCTCTCTTGACGATGTCGAGGAAGATCAAAGGAACCATCCTGATCATTCTAATGAGGCTGCAGCTTTGCGGGCTCAAGCTGAGAGCTTGCGGCTGACGTTGGATACCCTGAGGGATCTACGACTAGCACTGAGCTTGCGTGATGCCCTAGCTCGGGACATGGCCTTGGCAGAGCGTATTCAGATATTGCATCAAGGGGAGCAAGACGATCATAACTATGCAGATGCGCTATCTCGAGGGCGTGCGTTGCCACAACTGTCAGATGCCCAAAGGTCTATGGAGGACCCACATTTTCTGAGGTGTGTACTTCTAGAGGTTGGACTGTCACCGTCTGACTCGACACGGTCAGGATTGTCCCACTTGAGCGTCGCATTGCGGCGCCTCCGGATGCGGAGGATGATGAATTCAGTGGGTCAGAGCCCGATACAAGGCTAGTGGCGAGTTTTATTTGTTTCGGTTCGGCTCACACCAGCAATTAGTTCTTCTGTAGCGGAAACGGATGACGAGCTCGAAGGATTCGATCGGTCGGAGGTTACCAGCTCGTAAGCTTTCCTAGTACTGATGATCAATTCACAAGCGCTCATGCAACTGGTCTACTAGGAATGTTATCGTGAGGGCCGAGTGTATCATATGCGGAGATCCTCTCCGAAGGAATACTCCCAGCATGACCGCCCCTTGCAGCCACCGTTATTGTCGCTCATGCATCCTTGATCTCGTACAAGCGTGTGTTGGAGACGAATCTCTCTTTCCTCTTCGYTGCTGCCAAACGAACTTCCTTACCGATGAAGTGTATTCTCTCCTCCCCGTTGTCCTTCTCCGTCGTTTCGAACARAAATCTCTCGAGTTTGGGACAGCTGCAATATCACGTCTGTATTGTCCGAGCCAGACATGCTCTGTGTTCATGGGATCAACCGAGAACATTCAACATCCAACTAAAATYTGTGACACTTGCGGAACATCTGCATGTACAAGATGTAAACAAATATCCCACGGAGGGGAAGATTGTGCGGAGAGCGCCGCACTCCAAGAGCTCAAAACCCTGGCCACCAACGAACGTTGGCAGACTTGTCCCTCCTGCAGTGCCATTATAGAGCTCGCTCATGGATGCTTTCATATGACCTGCCGCTGTCGCGCTCAGTTCTGCTATCTCTGCGCTGTTCCGTGGAAAAACTGCGCCTGCCCTCAATGGGACGAAGGGCGCTTGTTGGATGCCGCCCAGCAACGGGTTCGAAATGAGCTAGGACGGGAAAGGATCGCACCGCAGCTTCTGCGAGAGAGGGTTCAACAACGTGTTGAGCAACTTCGAGATGACCACGACTGCAATTACCATGTATGGAGGAGGCGGAATGGGGGAGGGCGATGTTCGCAATGCTACTACCACTTGAGGGACTACCTACTGGTGAGTGARCCGTCTTACCAACTAATCTCCCTTGTTCAACTCTTCGACGCATTCTAGGTTTGCAGATCTTGTTCGCTATTGGCTTGTGTCCGGTGCTCTAGAAATCGTTTGTAGTGGCTGATGTATGATCAGTATATCCCCGGGCATCCAATTGGTGCTCGGATTTGAATCACACAATTCGAAATCAGCAAAAGCAAAGGCCATGCTTCACAGGGTCTAATACTTGACTAAGAGGTAGGAGTTCGAATCTGTGGCCACTCTCTGAAGAAGCCCAATGGAAGTACTGTCCCTTTCAGCAGTTGTTGATGGGCTTTTCTACGGGTCCAGATCTTGACGTCCACAGAAATGTGCAACGCCGTCTCCGACGATAGCCTGCAGGGACACGCCTGAGTCCCGGTGGTTCCGGCTCCACGGCGGGCAATTTCGGATGGGGATGTGTTTATCTGTGGAACTGTTTACTGTACCACCTTCCTGTGGATATCTCAGTCCGGTGCTGATGATGGGTGCATTCCGTTCGAGTCGATCGGGGCTTTGGGTGATACACCCATTCCGAAAGGACTGGAATTGTTTGGCCAATTAATTCATGAGTCTTCTTTTCAGGGACCTKAGACTGATAGGTCCCGCGGTCTTCTCCTGTTTCTTTGCGTCTCGCGTCGCTTCTATCTGTACCCTTAATATCAATCGATTCCTGGGCTTGGTCTGAAGATCTGACCATTTGTTTGATTGCCCTAAGCGGCGAGACTTAAATGAGAGAGGAACATAAGCGATCGGTGCAATACAACGTTCAAACCCCCACCCTACAGCCACAAGTCTTTCCGTATAATGCCCACCAAAGTCTTCTTTATAGGTGCCACAGGTATGATCTTCTTACCTTCTATGCCTTATTGGAGCTGACCATGCCCTAGGATATGTTGGAGGCACTGTCCTGGAGAAGCTCTTCATAGATCGTAAGGAAGATGTCGAGGTCACAGTGCTCGTCAGATCTCCAGAAAAGGCTGAAAAACTGAAGAAGTATGGGGTAATACCTGTCGTGGGATCATTGGGAGATGCGGATCTCGTTGAACAGGTCGCGTCAGAATCCGATTTTGTCTTCAATATCGTGAGTATGACTCTTTCTCCCAGTATAAAACGCCTCATTCGTATTCGTATTCGAATCGCAGGCAGACTCTTGGGATATTGAATGGGCTCGGAACATCCTTCGTGGATTGAAGAGAAGATTTGAGGCCACGGGTGTCAAGTCGTTCTATATCCATACTGTTAGTATTTCTCGTTTACCTGCAATGTGCTAGACTCTAAATCATGTCCAAATCCAGTCTGGCACCGGTGTCCTTATCGACAGTGAACACGGCGACAAGCTGTCTGAAGTTATTTACGATGACACCGACGTCGAGCAAATGGCGTCGATTTCTCCCGATGCCCCTCACCGTCAGGTCGATCTAGTTGTTGTCGATGCAGATGAAAACGGTGGTAAGTGCATCTGATGACTTTGCTTCATTTAGAATGCTGAGTGTTTGTGCCAGGATATGTGAATAGCTTTGTGGTGATCCCGTCTGTCATTTTCGGTGTTCCCGAGACCAAGCTCGCAGCCGATGGAATACAAAACACTCATTCGATCCCTGTTCCTTTGCTCGCCAAGTTGATGTTTGACCGCGGTCAGGCTGGTGTCGTCGGCAGCGGCATAACACGTTGGTGCCATGTTGATGTTACTGAACGTGAGTATCAACGCTTCCCTCCGCGATTCCTCATCAGAACTTGGGACTGCTTTAGTCGGTGACCTATATGCCGTGCTCTACAACGCACTGAAGAAAGACCCATCACGGGTTGGGCACGGGCGCGATGGGTACTACTTTGGTGAAAACGGCGAGTTCTCGTGGCTACAACTGGCAACTACGATGGGTAAAGCCTATTCGGAATTGAGTGATGGAAAACCCGCTGAACCCACACCRTTTACTCCCGAGGAAGAAGCTAAATATTTCAAAGTGGGTGCTCTTGCAATCGGTCATTCACACGCTGTTCAACGGCACCCGTCTTATCTAGGTGAATTTCTGGGGCACTAACTCCCGTTGCGTCTCCAAACATAGCAAAAGCTTGGGATGGAAGCCTGTCAAGACTGTAGATGACTTCATGACGAGCGTTAAGCCCGAGATTAAGCGGTTGCTGGAGGACGGTAAGGTTCTCGCTCCTCAAACATATTAGACTATCAGGCAGGGTACTTTAGACCACTGAAGGATGAACATAATAGTCGGATAGATAAATGAAGAATCACTTATACACGCACCCCTGGATAGATCCTTCCTCGTCCCCTCCACGGCCAGCTTGGAAAGCTCATAGTGCACTATAGGGATACCGCAATAAAATGCAGGATGGGTAGATCAAGTAGTCCAAGGTCAAGATATTTCACGTTCGAAATAATAATAGTACAGGAGTTCAAAGAATGTAATATTAGCTGCCATATTTACTTCAAATCAAATCAAGTCCGTCAAATGGAGGGCACCAGGCAATATGTCTTCTACAGGCATGACCTAGTAGTATACACTATGCAGCGTATATGTTTGGTTGCAAAATTTCCCAAGATATAATACAGCCTAAGTTTTTATGTCGGCAATATTATCGTACGAGCTAAATGGAGGGGCGGTTTCTGGGAACGGAGGTTTCCCGGTGTCGTTGACCGCTGCACTCTCGTCGTCCGTGTGGATGACAGCAGTTCGATGAACCACTAAGCACAATCCAATGTGAGGAACATGAATCACAGGCACGTCAGGGCAAGGGGACGTACTGATGTCGTTTAGACTGAAAGCTTGAATGTTTGTATCTGGCCGAGTTTCTGCAGTTGGAACACCAGTGCTATTGCTTCTGCCAGATTGTCCAGACCAACGTCGTCCATTCAAGTTGAATAACTGGAATACAGTGTCGGATATGGGTACACGTATGAATCAAGCACAGTGAACATACCATTGAGATAGCATAGAGTCGGCCCAAGAAGAATGCCATCCCGGCAGGAACTTCCGTGATATACTCGTCATTAAACTCAGGCACAGAAAAGGACGAGGAGACATACTGTTACTCTCTGCGTTGTTCAAGAAGACCGCCATGACCACCAGAGCCATGATAGCTGTAACAGCCCCCGTTCGAATCGACCGATTGACTAGGCGATTCAATAACCTGAAAGGTCAATCCATCACGGTGTGAGCTCCATGACGGGGTAGAAAGACGTACGCTCTTGTTGCCCGTATGGTAGTCTGTACTTTTCTTAGTTGGACAACCAACGCCACTGCGATGGCTGTATCAGCCACAGCGGTCGCAATCAACCAAATGCTGTAGTAACGCAATAATCAGTTGACGTGAACTTGGAGGCATCGAGAGTACGAACGAGGTAGGAGTGATTGCTTTTCTACGATCGGCATAAGCCGGATAGATTGCCAGTGTTGCACCGGCAGCAAGATGGCCAGCGACCTACCGATATGAAACTTTAATCAGCAAATGGTAATTATCGTACAACAAAGATAAAGTACAGACAGCGGCAAATGAGAGTGCGACTAGAACGATCACAATGAACCACTTTTTGGTGCTAAAGGTGGGAATTCGTTGAGTCAAACACCGTTGCAGACAGCAATAGGACTTACAGCACCCAGAATCTCCAGATCAAGAACATCTGAACCAGAAGGGTGGTAATCGCGCTCAAGGTGAGGTATGCTTTGAGTTAGGAATGTTGCATCAGAGGCCACGCTGCATGCAAGAATGCAAGAAAGACGGCATACTTGGAGATGGCCTGAGAGACGGGATCGTGTCAGTACTTCACCAATCCAAGGTAATAAACACAAACACGTACCAGTATTGGTTTATTAAGAAATCGGGCTCTCCTGCAAGATAGATAAGTGATTTAAAATAGCATATCAATAAAACGCTTACCCCAATGTGCGACCGCGTAGAGGTAGACGAAGCAGTACGTTGTAATAAGTTCTGCGAGATCGAGCACAAAGACTGTGCCCACTAGAACCTTGAGTCCTATAGCATCTTTTGGATACCGAGCAAAGTATCTCGCAACCTTCCAGATGCTGTCAGTAGCCGTACAATGTTTTTTGGACTTGATAGTCAAGAATGTGCACCTCCACTGTTTCATACGAGAAAAGCAGGGAATTGAACCAAGTCCCAATCATGATCGACCTACCAACTCGTCCTTGAGCCACCATTTCATGCGTGATAAGTAGAGAAACGCACCCAATAACATCGTGTAAAGCGACCATTATGTCCTCTGAGCTTGTGTGGGGAAGGAACCTTCAGAGACTCACATGGGTCCACCTTTATATCGAACAACGTATAAAAGCGAGTTCGCCGATCATTCGCCTCCTCAACCATGGGGACCGCGAACCTCACGCTCTGGTCTTTGGTTTTGCGGAGTACTGCATAGATTCTTCTCGGTTTTGTCTCGGTTACCTCATTTGTGGTTGAGGCTTTGAGCAACCCACTTCCTCCGCCTCCCACGCACCACGGTTTCCCTGAGTAGCCTTCGTCTCCTTTGGGTATCATGTCCGAGCTCAAAGATGGCAAGGTCTCGATGAATGTTCCTTATCAGAACATGTGTCTCGTCATCCTACAGAAACCCGACATATATCATGTCCAATTATCGCACCCTTTCGTCTAATAAGCTTTCTAATGAAACTCCAATTGGATAGAGGAAGTGGATACCAATTCTGCGCGAGCGAAAGAAGCGAAATTAGATTCATGTTTTCGAGAGACTGTCCAAACCATCATATATATCAATCAATAGGTTAATTGGGAGGCTCGGTAGCGACCCTGCTGGGCAGGGTGCCAGGGTCATATACTCATAGCCGGAGGGGCCAGGTCAGAATAGCTCGGTAGATCCTTTACTGTGGGCACCGAAATTGAACAAAGTAAAGCATCGTACAAAATACGGAGCATTGTGATGCTCGTAGAAGGTATGAAAGACTGTAGACTCCGCGCTCATCATAACACTCCACAATCCACTGTCGTATCTTGCACAGAATCTGGCTCCGAGTCTTCTTGGTTTTAGCACTACATGCAGGTGATTTGTGTATTGGTTCGTGAACTCGGTCATAACCCGATATACGGAGTCTTGGACAACAGGGAATGCGTCAGGATGTACCAAGGCTTGGCCATGTGAATGTGGTGGCAGACTACTTATAATATACTGTGCCATCTTGTCAACCGGTCATTTACCAATACCGATCGTCGTAACGGCGTGGCGAATACAATTAAACACACCAGCGCGTATAAGATTCCATTGAACTTGAGTTTGAGTTTGAAAGTGCAAGTGGGGGAATAGCTGTTAGGATAAATTTGAGAGAATTGTAAAAAAGAGGATCCTGGATTGGAACTATATCATCGTAATGGTGTTGAGGGGATATGACTTGACTGAGCCTGTCAATAAAGGCAGATTTTTTATCGGTTTGACATCGGTCCAGTCGGTCGCAAGGTTCTCTACTCCTACTTAATAATCCCAATAAGCAAACGTGCACGAGCTGAGAATTCTTGATCTTGCCTATGTACTTGGGTTCTGCGGTGTTGGAAAACAGTGTCAGAAAGAAGGATACGTTCTAGTAGTAGTACCGCTGAAAGTTTGACTTTCGATGTAATGTCTTTGGCTCGTTGTGGTCGCACTGAGGGAAGAACCTCGGGCACAGCCACACGCATGGAAGAGCCGAGATGGGAAGAGCGCTACTGCAACATCTCGGTACGAAATGGTCATTCACCAACCTCAGAAATGCA
The DNA here is from genome assembly GCA_004354395.1 of Chondrostereum purpureum. NCBI lineage: Eukaryota > Fungi > Basidiomycota > Agaricomycetes > Agaricales > Cyphellaceae > Chondrostereum > Chondrostereum purpureum. The sequence goes on along the minus strand of LBLO01000067.1, from coordinate 3,179 downwards.
CCAATCTTCAATAGTACGTCCTCGTTCACAGACTTCCATGCCGCTTCTCACTCGAACCTCATCTAACTTTCATCCACGTTCTGTGCCTTCGAGGCAAGCACGGAACAGAATCCACCACCTCTTAATTCTGGGCAGTGCGCAGACTGAGGCCTGTCGACAATGAGATTAGCTATCATTGCTTTAATGGGTGTATTCCCTCGCTGATTCAGCTGAATGGTCTGGCGATGACAGAATCGATATTTAGTATAAGAGGCGTGATATCATTCATTCCAAGTCCCATAGTACATGATCACAGTATCTCATCATTCGTTTCTTACAGTTCCGATGTGCATTCCTTCACTGCTCGTAAGGGGTCCCCCCAGGGCGACCACGGGTGATACCGTCGTAGTAGCGAATCTGACCTGGCCTGGGGAATATCTCTCCAGGAGTGTGTGTCATCGGTGTAGCGCACACAGATATCGCCAACGATGGCAGCTCAGAAAGGTCTACCGGTGTAGTATTTCCCTATCATATCGCAATTAGATAAAAGTCGATACAGAGATAATCGTTGGGTGAAGATAACGAACCTTTTCCGCATGCCACGACAACTCACGCCTCAAGTACGGCTCAATGACACTGGGATCAAACGAATTGAGCCCGGAGCGGTTGGCAATTGCGTCGTTGAGGTGAACAAAGCCTTCACAAGTGACCTCCTGCTCGGCCTGGTGCTGGCAGTTCTCGCATCCCTCCAGTNCTGTGTTGACGAACGCGTGGAAACCACCAACATACGAAGGGTCAGAGTGCTTGTCCTCTCCTTCGGGGACTGGGCCAAGGAAGAAGAGGACAGAGAAGCTCTCACCCAACTCATACTTCTTGACGCTTACGCAGATAGTCCAATCGTGAATGATGGTGTCACCATCTCGCTGACAGGAGCAGCAGGGGGAGAAGCTACAGGATTGGTATGGCCTGGGTTACTGGCAACGGTGGGGSCAATGTTTTCTGTATTGAAAGACTCTGGCTTGGGAGTGTCCTGAGACAGGGTGCGGATGGCGGCACCGTCCCCGTAGAGACGTCGGACTGTCAAGGAAATGATCCTCTGGAGCTCCTTCGTATTCTGCATATCGAGACCGTTGAATTCCGGGTAATTATATCCAAACTTCACTGTGGATGTCGTCCCTGAGGAGGCCCAGTAGCTGATGGAGGTCTCCAGAAACGGCGTTAGCTCTGCGAGCTCGTCAGAATGGATCATCAAGGGAGATAGGCATGCATACCAGTTTTCTCATCTACTATTGAACCGGGAGGGATAGACCAAGTCCCTCCCCCTGAAGAGCCTTTAGTAACCCATACTCCGGGGTTGATCGCAGACCAAAGGGACAACAAACGGTCTACATTAGTATGGTGCAAGTAGAAGATAGGATCGAATGCTGGCAAAGATGGAATGAGTCTATGTGAGGAAACAATGGAACTGCTAGTACCTGCCACTGGGACGGAGCTCATGTGTCCACTCCCACCAATAATACTGGTCAAACAGTTTCAGAGAATCACACTGGCAGCTGATGAAATAGCATGACTTACACATGGTATGTGTTATGGATGGCTTCAAGACTATCACTGGCCCTTCCGTCATTACCAGGGCCAGTGTTGCTGAACGCGGGCCATGTCTTGAGGAGACTGAGCATACGGAAAGTTATCTGTCTAGACTGTGGACCCTCCGCCTGTAGAAATCTGTTCGACGATTAACACAGACCCTGGTCTCAAGATGAAAGTCACCTACCGCCTGAGTTCGTTCACATTGCTAGTCGCGTTCGGGCTACCAGGTGGAGTAGGGCGCCTGAGGGTGGTCTTGTACACACTCCAAGGTCGCGGGAATGACTTGTCGATCGGATTGAATGCATAACGGATGAGTGGATTSGGAACAGAGGTAAGGACCGGCTGTCCAGCCTTTGCTACGAGAATCTGAACAGATGTCAAAGAGATCACCTCTTCGGGAGGAACAGCTCTAGCAGCCCAGTCCCAATAAGGAGCACGTAGGTTATCTGCTGCCGTCTTCCATTGTTGTGCATCCGCACCGGAGTAGCCTTTGGCAATGTCCACGGCGTGTTGTTGAAGAGATTGCTAGCATGTGTGTCAGTAGGGATAGAGTAGGGGTACTACCCAAAACGTAAACGAACCTCAAATAGCGCCAAGTATGGCCTGTGCCAGGTCGGGAATATCACCGTGCCGTGGGTGCAATACCCCCCTGTGTTGTTTGGYGTGTTTCCTCCTGGTTCATTCCAYGGAGTGTACGGGAGRCCATGAATACCTCCAATCTGAAAGAAAGACAACGGTTCCTGTTGATTTACGGAGGCCATCGCGGCTAAGCGAGCGGGTTAGTGATATTTTAAAAAGAGCTACTGGAAAAGGGCTGTACTCAATGCTTGGATGTAGAGCGAGAACTGTATCGGGTCTTTTACGAGATCATATATGTCGCGTCGATTGGGAGCCCCGCCCAAAACTCCTGTTGTAAGGATACGACCACCGGGTTGAGACNTGCATAATGAGGGTGAAAGAGGAAACAGAACTTGAAAGATCTGAAGTTCGTGGGGAGAGTCTAGGATCTTTATAAACCTCTAAATTGAACAAACAAGGGGCTACGGCGGGCCACAGCATCTTCATAGAAACCACACAGGTGATTGGAAGAAATAGTTCGTTGTCCACATATGCTCCGTGAAAGTCTTGGTTGTCAGAAGTATTTTAATATCTGCAAGCTGGGATGAATGTAGTCGAACTCACGAGGTGCATGTTACAAGGGGGGGTACTTGARTTGTTAGCCCGTCAGCGTCGCGGAATRCTAGAAGAATGGACTGYCTCCTAAAAGCGTATGGCAAATGACATCTCATCAATCCAGCCTGCAGCAGGTATCATAAAGGATCCTTGGTCTTAGTCCGCAGAAATGCCTCGGGTCTGGATCACATGCCATTTCTCCCACAATTTCGGTGGTCCCTGAGTAAGAAGATCAATGACAGAGACAATTGTCACTGATCAGTAGTTGTAGCTTCTGACCCCATTATCCTGAGTGAATTCAATCCCAGTAAATTAGTGGGTGACTTCCCGTAAGGTCTAGGATCCTAAATCGTGTCCTAAACCTTGTCGGACCTCGAATGTCAAAAGATTTATGATGAGGTCGTAAACCGTACGACACTTCGTGACAGAGGTCAAAT
>LBLO01000669.1:0-18557 GCA_004354395.1 Chondrostereum purpureum | reverse complement strand
CTGAGTGGAACCTTTTCGCCAAAGAGAGCTAGCATCTCCAGTGCGATGAGCATAATGACGACAAGCACATCACATAGTACGACAGGATCATTATTCTACACTGGCCCTCCAGCGACTACTAGTCGCCCTGGTTCGTCCCATCGAGCCTCAATACCCCCACCCCCACGCGGTCCAGCGCCGACATTTGCGCTTCCCCTTCCTCCTAATGCTCATACCCCTACCAATGGAAATACCAGTCACCCGGAGGAGAAGAAATCTCCACCACATTCCGCTTCGACGAAATCTCTATCCTCCGCGTCTACGACAAAATCTAGAGCGTTTCGATTATCCCTCATAGCACCCACCAAGCCTCCGCCTTCTAGCNTCCTTCCCCCGCGTCCTGATGAGCTTCGGAAAGATGAAGTGCGCAGAGGAAATGGGGATCTATTCTCTATACCTCAATCGCCCATACCTCCCCCCATAACGCCATCATGGGCTAACCCTCCCTCCCCAGCCTTGCCGCCTTCTCCTCTATCACCCACGTCTGCCACTGCGATGAAGCAGCGCTTGAGAATTCTCAGTGCGCCTTCGCCATCTACGTTGCCTACACAAGCGCTTCCTCCAACACCGGGCACGCCGACGTCGTTAACGTCTTACGATCCGAACAGTTTCTTACAACTGTTCACTCCGATCACACCAAAGATGCCGAGACCGCTGCCGCCTTCGCCGCCACATCTGGATGAGATCATGCCACTGAGTCCGCCTCCGAGACGGTCCAGTAAGCAAATATCGATACCGGGAAAGAGTGATGACGATGAAGAAGAGGGGAAAGAAGAGCTGTCGGACCGGCCGAGCAAGTTGTCTGATAATATCTCGTTGGCCTCTTTAGGGGAGGAACGGTCGAGTATGAAGCAGGATGTAGATGACGACGCTACTGTTGCTCAACCAACAGATGACGATAAAACTCTACCGAATTCTCCTGCCAGTGACGGCACAGAGGTTGGAGACGAGGATTTTCAGGAGCACGGGACGCCTGTTCTTGCAGCCACAGTGACCAAGCATGAGAAACGGCAACTTCCCATTCCGCCATCCTCTTCCTCCGTTCTGTCCTTGGGGATATTGACCGTCCAGTAGATCTTTCTCCCTGTCTCTTCAGTGCTTTCCACCCTGCTTTCCNCTCTNTNTCTCTCTCTCATTCCATCCGTAGATATATCATATGTTTTGATTTTTTATCCCCTTTCCTTCCTTCTGTCAGCGCGGAATCTTATCACTTGTACCTTACTATGTAAACCCTCAGCTTTCCTTTCCCTTTTCTTGTCACTTGAATCAAGTGCATTTCCTTCTTTACCTTTCTTTCTATTTTCTAACTACTACTGGTTAAGATTATTATTCCCTCAATGTCCTAGTCACGTTCATGTTCATGTATAATACTACACAATGATCCAAACCTTCAGTGCTTGCGTTGCGTCGTCCTGTCTCTCAGTCCCACAACCATAAGATCGACATCATGAGACTCCAATGAGTCGAGACGGCTAAAGTGAAGGTGAATTTGCGGTGTGAGGACTGGTAATAAACGAGCGTGTTCTGGGGTATAGTATTTAGGCCAACCAAGGTGTAGCAAATTTTTTAAGTCTGAAGGGAGACGAGCATGGCATCTCAGTTGATTGCTGCCTTGTTGGTGTTGAGTAGAGTATGTTTCTGAACATCGAGGGTGGCGTGTTCGGATCGTCGACAAATTAAAACAATGAATATTCACCATAGRCATTCCTTATTACTCCGAAAATCTGGAATGTATGGTTGAGGGAGGCTAATATGTCATTCGCCGTGCTTTCTCACATTCTTCTCACGAGTGCCTGAAGTCTGCAGTGCTCATTTCAAATCAGTTTCAAAGTGTTCTATGACCACCATCCAGAATAGCATTGTTCAAATTACCGATAAAAATGTCTGCTCGATGGCATAAAGTAGAGAATTCGGTATATTATGTCGTCTGGCACTGAGAGGACGTTCATTTCGGTGACGGACGCGGGGAAGAGGGAGAACGATCACGTGGTTATTGAGCTCGATATTTGTGGCCCAGGCTACAGACTGCCACAATCATACACAGATCGCTGGTACATCGATTTATTGGGAATATAAGTATCCTGCCGTGCAGTCAAACCGCTCTCGACACGATCTTGGACTTGCTCAGGCTCTCTGCTGACCCAGTTTTCCTTCAGAATCCTTGTGCAGTTGTGAAAGAAACTACAGGTCTACATCATGAGATCGATGATCTCTTAATCTGAAAGACAGAAATACGGAAAGAAATAATCAGCCATCGAAAGATACTATAATGAATAAACTGGATTGTGCATAGAAGTTAACATATAGTACGATCATAAACAAAAATAACACCGAGGGAATTGCCCTCCATAGTAAAGCATAATCCGAGTCCAAAAGCTAGGTCTTTCCACGCCACAACAGCTCAAAACTCCCTGACCGCATCCTCCAAGTCCGTCCTCCTCAACGCCTCCTTCCTGTCATCGTACACCGCAACCTCACGCCCAATAAACTCTGGCCTCCTCTCAAACAAGTGCCGAGCATTCAACGGGTCCCTCTCCCCACGTACGACCTGTCTCGCAGGCCTACACTCCCTCGCGAGATGCTCGTAAAATTCGGTGCCCTGGTAAGGCAGCATCCTGGGGTTGAATTTGATCCGGTGCCCACACCCCGCGCACCGACACGAGAAGGAGCGGACTGTTACTTTTATTACGGCGGGGTGGAACATGAGCGCTTCGAAGTGGTTTTGGATTTTGACACGGGCTCGGGAGGACATGACGACAGGGTAGTCCATGGTTACGCCGTTGACGATTTTGGGAACGGTGGGTACGTGGGGGGCGCTGTAGACGGGGTCAGGTGTCACCAGAAAGTTCGGGAGGTGGTTTGGAACTCACTAGACAGCAAATGACATCTTGTGTTGGGGAAGTTCGGGTGGCTGAGGCAGGAGTAGTTTGTGCTCTTCTAGCCTGAAATTACCGTCGTACTTATAGTAGGTTTACGGCCATTAAACTGATTCAAAACAGGATAGTCGAGGACCCATTGTAGGATCTTAGCGAGCGCCACAATTCATGACAAAATGGCACAAAGGCTTCATCAGCCATTGTCAATGTACGACTTTCCTCACAGGTATGATTGCCTTATTGTTGTTCTCGTCATGGGTGTGCGCAGGGTTTAAAAAAAGCTGGATTGATCAGAAAGACACAAAGGATTATGGACAAATTGGCGGTAGGCTAGGACATGATGACCCATTCGATATATCGTTCACAATGAGTAGCACCAGATAATGCCATCTTTCCATCATATATAAGTGGTCAGCCCATATAACCAGACTCGAAGGAGACGCAAACTTACAGCATTGTACCAGTCCTCTTCACTGTCCACGTTAGGTAGCGTTGTACGGGATTCTCCCAATTGAGTATGGATGCGCTAAAGACCACGCCCGGTGTGAATACTCAGATCCTCATTGCATAACGGAAGAGTCCAAAACTCACACAAGGAACAATTTTATGCACTTTTCTTCGTTTCACCCCCATTTTCTTAGCTGCTTCGAGCTCACCCTGTTTCTTCAAAAATGATTCAAATGCTTTGGAGTGGTCGACAAAGACCTCCAGCGATTCCATGGCAGATATTAGCTCAGGTACGAATGGGTTGATGGCGAATTGAGTCGGTGAGAATGTAAGCTAAAATGCATCATTAAGATGAGCACGATAAGTCGTGTCAGGAAGTGAAATCCAACATACAGGGAATCGTTTGCGGTAGCTCTTCATAGCATCATTCATTACATTGCCATCTTCAGTGCTTGCACCTGGAAAGTTATCCGTCCAATTCATATAGAGACCCACAATCGCCGCGGCGGGATTTGAAACATTGAGTAACGGTGCCCAACTACGCAGAACTTGCGTAGTCCCGACGTATTTAACATCAGTGATGTTGGAGACTTCGACTCGGTCAAAATTCTTGATCCCTTCTTTCGATAGATCAGTAGCTAGAGTACAAGCGTCGCGGTCATACATTCGGATGTTGATCTTGAATTTCTTCAGACGCCTGGCAAGCTCTACGAGTTKCTCTCTGATGTAGAAGAAGAAACATCCCATGAGATCCTCCTTTGTCGTCCCATGGCGTGTCCCGGCTTCGAGAGCTGCTGTGACACTATTACACAAACATCAGTGGAAATTTTTACAAAGATGAATGATAATACTTACTCCCAACCTTCAATTGGACTCGCATCATCCGATAGAAGGAATTTACCATCATCAGAAAACAGTGGAGTTGGTAATAACATGGTGTGCTTTTAAAGCCCCAAATGGCAACATGATGCAGAAATCTCGCCACTGCATGAACGCAAGGCGGTGCGAAGGCTTGAGCTGCACCAGATATCGATCTCTGTAGTCCACGCGATCTGGAGAATGCATAACCTTGTTCAAAGAGTTGCTCGCGGCGCCAGGATCAAGCTTTCTGGCCAGGGTAGAGGCCAAAAGGAGCTTTGTGCTGCCATTGAATGAAACGGACATTGTTGAATTCGCAGTCAATGGACGAAGAGTTTCTTCCGTAATATCCTCTTGCATGGCTGTACCAAGCGTCGCAATAACGGGGATATAGCTGGTAGGAAGAAATGCAGAGTACCAAAGATGCAACGCCTGCTCGGCAGCATTGTCCTAGTAATCGTGGTATATCAGAATACGATTAGGCAAAGAGAAGAGACATACGATATCATCGACAAGGCCAAGGACTTTAAGAATGAGGTAGTTTCGGATCACCGTAAATGGGTTGTGATCATTGATGACAATACTCAGCGCTCCTTTGTAGTCTTCTGGGAGCTCATTGATGGTCCTGACCACGTTTCGTAGATCTCCAGACGCTGGAACTATCTCATAAGAAAGAGGATTCACCCAACGGTTATTTCACTTGCCTACGAAAGCCAAGGCCAAGTCTCGATCATCTCTTGTCACAGAATGTTCATTGGACTGAAGGTTTACGACATCATACGCTGGCATATTTCCCCAGCTACCATGAAATTAACTTGTGCTTTGACACAGGGAGGATCAATACATACAGAGACATTGCCACACCATGTACGGTTTGTGGGCTGAGATCCATTCCCATAAATGAAGGAGATCGGGCTTCCTGAATCCAATGAGGCTTCCAGGTGCCGGATCGCAAAGGATCTTTGCAGTCTGCAAGATGGACTTGTAAGCTTCCGTCCACAAGTCAGATCACCCACATACCTTGTTTGTGATACATCCAGTGAGCTTTCTGGCACCGCTGAGAGCAATATCCGACCAGATGGCAGGATGAGCAAAACTTTGATGCATTTTCTGTACAGAACGCCATAGCATTTATGTCGTTATTCGCACACCGAAGTTGATTCAACGGTTGAGATGTGTGACTAGGCCTAGGATCGTCTGGTAGCAATTTGAACGCATCAAGAAGATTGAGCCCATGTTTCTTCGAAAATCTCGAAAGAACTTTCGTCGTATCTGAAAAATGAGCCGGGGTTGTGTTGGTGTGGTTTTGTGTTGAAGAAGAGAGATTGATGATCTGAGGTGGGAGTAAATCATCCAAGTGCTTTATTACATTGGCCAGGGCCGCTGTTTTCTCAGTTTTAGATGTTGAAGGACCAAAAGATAGCTCCAGAGCAGCAAGTCGTGCGGAGATATCCATCGTAAGATATCAGGTGGAGGTATGGGTTGAACCAAAGGGTGAGCGTCTATTTAGACTCCAACCCTCTCTATTCGCAACTGCCTCGAGGGAGTACATGTGTAAGGAAGGTTTGGCCTTGGTTGCTGAAGCTTTGCATCCATTGATCATTTTTACAAACATGCCATTCAGTATACTTATTACTTGGTAACGATGCCTTATCTTGCGGTAGGCGTACTCCATTACACTGACATTGATCGTTGTGGAAGGAGAGAGTGTGTAGAGACGGACCGCGCCTCATCGAGAAACGACCGCCGGATTCCATGATGGGATCAAGTTTACTCGACTTCTTTTGGCAGTTTGCAGAGGTCCGAGTCCCGACCAGTTTTTGGCATACTAGGTCTAGTACACATAGCATTTATCTTCCTCTAATAGTTGTTGTTGAACTAATAGCCCTTATTAACTACAGTCTGGCTGCCTGGTGACCTGTTGACAAGTACTCTAAATTCCACACTCAGTCATACCTTGAGCATCTTCTATAAACTCATGTGTATTTCGCATTTYCTATCAGCACAAACTTTAGCGTACTATCTCATCTCGGAACCACATCATAGATGCTTAACATAGCAAATGACACACCATTCGGTTTGGTTTCTACAAAAAGACATACTAGTACGCTAGAGTTACAAGAAAGATATATCCTACGACGATAGCAAGATGGAAAGGAAGTATAAGGTAAGGGAGACACATCAGGCAAAGCTATTTTCCACATCAGCACTGTCGTCACCGGTCTCAAGACTAGCAAACTGGAAGACAATGTATCAGAGACAATTGAAAGCTAGAAAGGCAAGATCAACTTACAGTCAAGAAAGCCGCAGGACGGTGCTCCTCAGCCCAGAACAACAACGGTGTATCCAAATTCACAGCGTAGCTGATATTGGGCGACCACAACTGCGTAAGACCGATCCCATAGTTCCACACTCTGCCCTCAGGCACCAGCGTCATACCAAGGACACGGTCAGAAAGCAGAAGTTGCACCCGCTCAGACATGTTGGGGTTGAATCCCGGCGGGTTGGGGGAATTGTCCGGGTTCTTTCTTCCCCACTCGAAGCCGGGGACGGTCAGTGAGTGTGCCGACAACGACACCGAACCAGGAGTGAACGAGGCGGTGATGCAAATCGAGGATGAGCCCCATTCTGGATGATCAGCCATCAATCGCGCCTGCGTCGTTACATCGGTGGGCGTGAGATGAGGGATTTCCAATGCTTGCGTCTTTATCCATCCCAATGGTTCGAGATCTTTCAAGAGATAGTCATCTTTGGGCAGTTGAGCGGGAAGCTCTACACTGTTGTTGCTACCACGCTGAGGAACCCACACGACAGCTTTGTATCTTCATAAGTAAGTTTTCTCTCACATAAGACATGTTCACTCACTTTAATCTCTTTCACCTGCTTGTTGTCAGGCGGTGATGTACCATACAGATAGGCTGCCACTTGTGTGCGCAAGTCAGATGCCGTAACGAACGCCCGCAAGATGTTCTTCGGCAAGACATAGGTAAATGACCCAGCGTCGTCCTTGACATCGTCGTTGGAAACATAGATGTGTTGTAGACGAAGAGGCAAAACCGTTGCCGAAATTGCCCGCACGCGCCAGTCTGATTTGCTGCTGAAAACTTGTTGGCCATAGTTCGATGCTGTGAGTGGGTAGGAAATAAGTCGACAGCGCCAAACAGATGATAGCCATTTCACTCACTAGTGACAGTTTGGATTGCATCTCCGTGAACATTGGTCGTTTGCCTAGAGACAGATGAGCAACCAGGTTATAGCAAGGAGAGAAACAACTCACGTTTGTACAGCGGTGACCTGGCTTTGGGCCTCTGAACTCTTCTCCAATTCTGCCATCTGTTGGCGTTGCACAGAGGGCGCAGCGATTTCCTGGCCGAGAATGATATCACGAATCTCACTGACGGTCAAAGACGCAATGTTGACACTGTTGCGCTTGCCGAAGTCCTAGAAGATGCTTAATTAGGTCTAAGGTAAGGGGCACTGAATCGTTGTAGCTCACAGCCAGAATAAGGTCCTTCATTGCAACTTCCACCTTGATCCACTCCTCGTCGGAAAGCGATGGCCACACGAAATGAGGTTCGGTTATGGTTGACTTGTCGGGATGGAGGATAATCTTCGCCTTCTCATTGTTAACATGAAGTCCACGAAGCAGGAGGATCAAACGGGAGAACGCAGTATAACTCGAGATAGACTTGAGCCAATCATCTGGGTCCACCGTTAGCCAGAGGAATCCATCTAGTTTGAGAGAAGTAAATACCGTATAAACTGAATAGGACCATCTGGGGCTGAGTAGCACGCAGAATCAAATCTCCGAATTTCTCCATCTTCATACAAGCTTGGAATGGTAGTTGCAATTCACTGCCTTTGATCACGATATTGGGGAAATCAAGCAAATGGACCTCGAGAGGATCCAACATGCCCTTCCGGGTGACGATGACTTGCTTTGGCTGTTCTTCGACGGGAAGCGAACGGACCAAAGCAGCTACTTCCTCAGCAGTCTTCCATTTGGCAAGTTGTCCCAGACGTTTTTGACCAGCCCAAACACTTGTGTGAATAATCTTCAGGAATAATTGCCCTGACCGAGGGTTAAATATGAAGATGGCTCCATCTGTGGACTATCGTCAGAGGTGAAGCATGATTGGAAGGAAGCAACCGTACTGATAGGCTTCGTCGTCAAATTTCCTTCGAACGTCTTATGGATGGTGACTCTGTAAACATTGGTATCATCAACGAACCCTAAAGACGAATGTTAATTCAGTGAAGGGTAGTAAACTAGTTTCTACTTGCAAATGATTTGATTCGAGAATAACTCGGAATAATTCTATGAATCGCCCAAAATTAGAACTAGTCGTACGGCTGAAATGATTAAATGTGCCCTACCTGACTGTTCAAATAAGGTTCTGTCGGCTCGGACGAATAAAGCTGTAGACCCTTCCGGATACGCTCACGTAGGACATGGCACGCAGGATTGGCTTTCATGATTTTGGCCATGGCTTGTTGAACGAGAGGCTTCATACCCGGGAACCAGTTACCATAGGCAGACCACAGATTGTAGGCTAGATCCATGCCAATCATGACACCGGTTGGGGATGGNTAGATACTCATGGAGTCGGATACCTAAGTATGGGGAATTAGCTTGCTGAACAACACACTGCGATGGGATGTCTTACGTAGTCCAAGAATTTGGCACGAGTGTAACGTTCAATGTCGTGAGTATCGAAATCACCCCAACGAAGTTGAACATCGATCCAGAACTTGTTGCTTGTAGTGCCATCCAAAACATCCTTAACGTCTGTGACAAGAGACGGCCGGGCAATATTCCACTGTTATACCGAGTTAGAGAGCAGGTCATGTAATCCAATAGCTCGCGTACCTTGTAAGCAGAGAACAAAAGAATGTCCGCACACGAAGAATTCATCTTGTAACTCTTTCTAGGATGAATAGTCTCCTTTTGAACCGTCTCGATTTGGAGTGGTTCTAACTCTTGATCAAATACTTGACACTATAGGGTGTTAATGTTAAGAGGTAGAAGACAGGGAGTGTTCATGCAACGTACCAAATCCATCACAACGCTCTCGTGAACTGTCGCATTTAAAATAAGTATTTTCATGTTGAATAATCGTGAAAATCGACTTACTTTTCTGCCACAAATGGGCACGGAAAATTTGAATCAAACTGATCTTCAACGTGGGGATTTTGCCGTGCCTAAAGACGGTTAAGGATGCGCACACGTCTGAGTGTGGGTTCGCTTACATGAAGATTCCGGTCAAATCCAATTGGACTTGGAAACCGACGTAGACATTAGCTCTGTTGATAGTTGGACTCCACCAGAGGGTGAACCGACGATTTGGAATTTGGTTAAGACCAGATCGTTGGGCATTCGTTAGCTTCTTGTATCTCATAGACTCTTCGAAACCAGAGGCTTTCTCCCAAAAGAGACCTAGGGGGGTGTAAGTGCAAGAAAAGTTGTCAAGGACGTATTTCACATACCCTCCCAAGTAGGGAAGTAAGTTCCCTTGAATAGCGTGTGTTCCAAAATCCCTTCCACACCTCCAAGGGCTGCAATCACATCGACACGGTAGTTGTTGAGCTGCCATAACTTTCCGTCATGGCGTTGGGACGTCCACCAGAAGGGGTTGCTAGAAAATGTGTCAGTTGGTGTTTGTCCCCGGTTACATCTGAACGCACTGTTTCAATAGCTGATACTGTTTCCAGTCAGTACGCACACGCCATCCACGGTCATACGCCAGACTGTAAAATGTCATTGGAACCTGAGCAGGGGAGATAATAACAAGGGGTCTTACGTGTGGCGATCTTTCTGGAACAGGGTGTTGATACGAGGGATACCTCTATCCCAACTGTCTTCCAGATCTTCCAGAGTGAGACGCCTATTTTGGGCGGTTGCCTCTTTTCGCTTCATCGAATACTCTGACCAAACGCGAGCAGAATCCAGGAATTCGGCCTCCCATGGCTGAAGGTAGCGATATAGATTAGGAATCAGCTGATCCTCCTCATGAGACATCCCAGCACGGAAATGAGTGACTGAAGGAGAAGAAAACCGTAAACTTCCTGGCATGGAAAAATGTTAAGAAGAAATTACCGGCAACATCGGTCTGTTTCGACCAACGGAGGTCACTTTGAGGGATCAAGACATGACCCATCGACAACATTCCAAGACCTCCCAATTCCTGGAATAACCATTAGCCAGATAATAGGGGACAACTTTCATTCAAAACGTGCCTTCGGTGTGTAAAATACGACAGGAGGGAAACGAGAAGGCATCTTACTGTTCAATCCGATCTTGACACGGGTTTGAATCTTGTTCTCAGCCTTGACCAGGGAATCCAGAAGCTCGTTGGTGTGAATAACAGCTTCGCGATAGTATGTCATTAATCCAATGAGGGCCGTATTCCACTTGTTCACGATCTTCGAGAATGTCGTTGACCCAGAGCTCATCAGAACTTGGCGAATTCGGTTGTTGAACTGTTGGACACCTGTAAACGATAGTATTAGGCTATAGGCACGCAACGAATTTTSGAGAGGGCTCACCATCATCGGAGACACGCAGGAAAGCCTGGGCGGTGCGCTCTTTGGTTTGCTCGTTGGTCAAGTTCCACACTGCATCCTTCAACGAGAACTGCTCTCCGCTCATAGTCCTGATCTTTGGCAATATACGGACTTCGAACCCACACATGGAGAACAGTAATTGGGGATTGTTCTGCGAGTACACACTGACAAACGTGTCTTCCCATTCGATCGTTGTGAGAGAGCGGGGAAGGGACTGCTTAACGTTCCAAAAGACAGCCCGACCCAAGTTTACGTCGTGCTTGATAAGCCTCATGCGACAGTCTCGCGGCCAGCAACGTTTGTTATTGTAACCGATGACGTTGTTATTGGTCGGGTCAGGGTTGGCAGAGAGGTAACGTTGAATGAGATCCCTAGATTCGTCCGCAGTGAAACGGAAAAGGATGTGGAGTCTGTCAACGTAGCGAGAATAGAGACGAATGGGATGTCTGGTCTCAGTGGCAGAGTCGCGATATTGCAAGAAATTGTTGGGCATGTTAGGAGGACCAGCCATCTCACTGGCACGCTGAAGACCAAGGATAAGAAGGTCGAGAACAAGACCATAGTACTGGAAGACGAAGGCAGAGAATTGCAGCCCGCGAATCATTCCGAAAGCATTTGTATGTGCCATATCTAGAATTGGATGTTAACACCAGCAAGAAAGTATTTCTGGAGGCCGCGAACCTTTGTATGTAAGAACTGGAGGAAGGGCAAGTCAATATTCATATACAAGATAAAACGGAGGTAAAACAGTGCTTACCAGTGTTGTTCTTCGCGGTGATGTAGTCGGCCAAGTTATGATCAAGGATGAGACGCAGGAGACGATTCAGCAAGGTAAGATCGATCTTCTCATAGACCTTCGACAAGACTGTTTCCATGAGTACATTGCATTCTCCCTCACTGGTTTCCCAGATGTCAGTCAAGTTATTGATGCCTTGACACCACTGCACGTCATTTTTGGTCAACATGATGGTTAGGAGACGTGAGAATGGGACGAGCACTCACTTTATAGACCAGGAGAGGAGGGGGCTCAGTATCCTGGAAACAGATCAGAAAACGCGGTGAGATGAATTTGCGCCTCACTTACAGCTGGCTTTATCCAAGCAGGGAATAGACCGCGTTTGTCAGCTCTAGAGGTTAAATTAGTCTTCTAGTAGAATGAGGACTGGATGAATGCTTACTCGAAGAATAGGAATTGATCCAAATACTGTACTTTTGTCAGCCGGCCGTGTAATGGACAGATATGTGTATGGTACTCACAGCGTCAGTGATCTTTTCAACTGGCTCAATGTCGTAGCAGGGAATCAGTTTGTCATAAGTATCGAAGAACTCGATTCCAGACTCCTTAAAAGCACGCTGTGTGAGAAGCAGACGTTTGATACGAGAGAGACCTATGAAGAGAATAGCCATGAGCAAAAAAGGTCTCGCAACACGAATAGAAATGCTTACACTCGTGAGGGTTATCGTACGCTTGCTCAATAAGAGCAAGCTCCTCTCGCTGTGATTGATTCAGCCGACCTTTTACGGAATACGCCTCCTTCAACTTCTCGAGGGCTAGCACAAGTAACTTCGTGTCATGCTTGTAAGACAACGGGCTATGTAAATAGATTGGTTAACAAAATGAACAGACACAAAGGGTGAGATAACGCTTACGGGAAAGGAATGGGAGCGAACTTCCGACTCTCGAGCCAATGAACAGTGGCGGTGTAGATGGCGACGGCCTCCTCAGCGCTGATGTATGGTCCATCCTTGAGGTAGCCGTGCTGACGCTCCTGTTCTGCTTTCAAGTACAAACGCGTGAGACGTCCCAAATTCTTCTTGACAACAGCCTTGTCCACAGTTGCACCACGCCTGATACGTTCACGGTTGTAATGTGCAACCCTGCAGGTACTCCTTAGTTCACGATGTCGAAAGAAAGTGCGAAGGAACTTACGAGCACCACCAATCAGCCTTACTCTTGATGTACCGCAAGATGATGTTTTCGATTGCAGTCGGCATACCAGGAACTTTCCAAGGAACTGCATAACGCCCCGTCAATATATTACGACGGCTACCACGGACGGAGACATACTATTGGCTTTCCAGCATCGCCATGCTTCCGACAAGTGCTGCAGGATCGTCTTCGACTTGTTCTGCTTGATCGACTCGGGCATCATGTCCAAAATATCATGCATGACAGCCGCTCGCAATTCCAGATCGAAATGGGATTCCACACGCTGTTTCGTGACGGTCTTCGCGATACCCTTGCTGTTTCTTCCTTCGAATTGACGAGCGAGCAAGTTCCCTAGCCTGAGTCGAAAGGTAAGTAAACATGATGTTGCTAACATAGAACTGGACTTACCATCTCTCAAGAAGGGGTACAATTCCACGCATGAAGAACAACCAGACTCTCCATCCAGGTGCCCAGAAACCACAACCAGGACCCTTTCCGACAGGCCCAGTGTTGAAACGGTAGTAGATTAAGTGTTTGAGATCCTTCGTCATACGCACTTGCCTCATAAGCTAGACACTCACCCAGTCAACGACACTTGTAACACTGCAGAAAGATGAACTTACCTTGTACTTGTACCGGTACATGCCAGTCAATGCACCGATATGAGCAAAGATATACTGCAATGCGTCGGCAAGTTGGAAGGCATCGACGTTTCCGAGACGGAATTGAACGTGAGCATCAACAACAAGCTTGGTGAGACGCAAAATTTCTCGACACAAGTGGAAAGCATTTCCGAAACGAGATTTCTTACGTTCCTTCGTCGTAAGGGTTTTGACAGGCTTCAAGTTTAAGTTGTAGTCCAGATGGAGGTAGTTCAAGTTCTATGAGACCACTAGATGAGAAAAGGGAAAACAAATCGAAAATGTGGGGATGGCGCTTGCCTTGCGGTGAATCAACAAGTTCAACATATTATACCCTTGCCTGCAAACCTGCAGTCCGGCTTCAACCCAATCAAGCTTAGTAGTTTGAAAGAATTTGGTGGCCTTGAGTTGCCGGAACAAATTCTTCTTTGTCATTGCTTTCTCGGGGCGTGTGTGAAGTTCGTTCAGGACGAAGCATTTCAATAATTTCTGGTAGGAAACACGGACTTTGACGGCTTGGCCAGGAGGGCAGTGCTCAAGATACCAATCTTTCACCAGGGGTATATCTTGAGCTCTGCGCATCCGACCAGAACGACGATTATAAGGTTCGGGGGCCCACCAGAGGGCAATTCCGTCAGCAGTGAGATCGTTTTCAAGATCTTTGTCTTCTAGGAAGGGAACAACCTCTTCAGGAAGTACAAAGTCGTCGTCATCAGCGCCGTTGGGTCCAAAGATGGTGTCCTCGTGAGGAACAAGAGGGGCGTTCTTTGCAGTGGCACCACGCAGAGAAATAGGGTTAATCAGAGGGTCAAAGTAGAACGCAGGCAGGTCTGGATCATCCGTTCGGATGTATACGTTCTTGGGGGAGTGGTATGGCGAGATACGGACCGATCGAGGGAGAGAGTTGTATAGGTGAGGGAAGGCTACCTTGTACTCGGTACGAATCTGCTGGCGAATGATAACTTTGTTTATGTCGTTAAACTCGTTCCAGTCCTCGTCAAAATTGTCCATATCCCTGTACAGCGGCTCAAACTTGGGACCACCAGGAATGGCCATGTTGAGAGCCTTGGCGGTGAAGAAGGCATTCTTGTCGAACAAATAGCTGGCGTTCTTGTCAGGCTGATCAGACAGCAAAGTCCTACCTAGCCGATACAAGTTGGCCATAACGGGGAGTGAAAGAGACCAGTATCTGTAAGAAGGTCCGTTCACAGACGGCGTGTCGATGAGCGGTTTGGGGTCGTAAAACCAGTCGATAATAGCAGAGTCCTCCTCTTCATCCAGCTCAAGCTGAATTGCTTCAAGAGGATCAACATCCAGGACGTTATCCCCGTAGTCCAGCGGAGGTTCTTCGTCATCAAAAGGTGGAAATCTCATTCTCTTGAAATGTCTTCGGTCCCTCTTTTCTCTTCTCATAGCCAACCACATCGTGCTCCACTGCGCGTGATAGACGGGTTCAATGACCCGAGGAATTTCGTTCACAAAAGTGATAGCGCCCGTGATGTGGTAGAGGACTGGGACCTCGCGAACCTGCTCCCAAGGGAAGGGGATGTTTTCGAGCAGCTTCATGACCGCGTGTGGTACATACTTCAGCGCACCGAGATGGACACGCTTATCGTTTCGGAATTTGCGGTTACTCATGTCACCGTGATCCTTGATAATTTTTCGTACATGCTCTGGGGGCAGGTCCTGTTTTGTACAATACGCGTCAGAGAGAAATACAATACTGTGATCTCAAGAACACGCACCTGCTTCCCCATGTCAACATATCCACCTTTTCTCTTTTCTCCATAACGTTTCCTCTGCATCTGCACCCACTTCATTGACTTCTGCGCCAGCACTGTTCAAGTTCAGAAAAAAGTCGTAAGGAAACCACCCATTGCTTCATACACGAAGAAAAAACGTACCTTCTGGCGGCATTTTAGAGCCAGAGGCATTATTCTGCCCCTGGCTCATGCCTGGGGGAGGTGGGGGAAGGAATCCTGGCGGGGGAGGAGGGATACTCATCCTGGCCGTGAAGGTGAGGAAGGAGTCTTACTGGCTTAGGTAACGTGCACTCTCGGATAAGTTGATCAGTGTTTGCCCATTATCCCGGGTCCAACCTGACTCGACGCCACCAAATTCGACGCCGCGCCTCTTTCAAGCACCGTCAATCCCCTTGTTTTGTAATTTACGATAGATCCTACACAAGATTGTATGTCTTTGTTAGAAACTGCGGAGAAAGTGAACTACGCTTTCCAGAGTATTCCAGTGATGTAAGTCTCTGGACTTCCAACCATGTAGCCTATGGACTCTTAATTCGAGCAGTGATCTCACAAATATCTCCAACAAAGAGACCAACACTCGCAAGGCTCTCGCTGATGAAATCAGGAATGCTTGCATGAATGTCGGCTTCTTCTATGGTGAGCCGATCACTGACTTTTATCTGTATTATCCTGGAATTATGTGCATAGTTAGCAACCATGGAATCCCTGAAGAAACTCTTCGGAAAGCGTTAGCTCGAACGAAAGAATTCTTCGCGCTTCCTCTAGAAGAAAAGATGAAGGTATCTACTGGCGTGGTCTTGTGTCTTTCCCTAATTCTTAAACCTTGTAAGATAGAAAACAAGAAGTCTCCGGACTTCATGGGATATTCACCTCTCCTTAGTGGCAACAATGACCCCAACAATCAAGGGGATCTCCAAGAAGGGTTCGAATTTGGTATGGATGGAAAGAACGTCTGGCCGGAAGGCCTTGACGCTTTCCGCGAGGCTGTCACCGAATACTAGTTGATAATTCCCTTCCTGTCTCATGCTTCATCTGACCCCTTCTTAGCAATGCCGCAGTCAGCCTGGGGAAACTACTTTTTCCACTGTTTGCTCTAGCCTTGAATATCCAAGAAGACTTCTTTGCAGATAAGGTGAAGATTCTGGCCAACGTTTACTGTTTGGATATCCATCTTACGATAAGCAGATAAGAAACTCTGCTGCTTTAATGCGCCTCCTGTACTATCCTCCTCAACCCGCATCAACGAACGAGCGCATTATGGGAATTGGACAACATACAGAGTAAGTGATGTCCTTTCGTCTTTTGAAATCGATCATTGTAGCTTCGTTAGCTGGGAGGTTTGTTAGCATATCTATCCGTACTAGCACATGGAGCTCAGTCCCACATGCTTACTAGTGCTTTACCTTGCTATGGCAGCAGCCAGGTATCCAAGCTCTGCAAGCGTTGAATGCAAACAAGGAATGGGTTGACGCCCCTCCTATCCCTGGTAGGCCTCGATCTTTTCGCTTGAGCCTCTCTTTTTCATAGCACTACATTCTATAGGTACTTTAGTCGTCAAGTAAGTATATAGATTAAGTGTTCTCTGCTCCCCCTAACAGCCTCGGTACACAGTCTCGGAGACCAATTCGCAAGGTGGACAAGTAAGGCACTACCATGTCAATGTTCCATATTTGATCTCACTAAATATTCCCAGACGACGTGTTTAAATCCACCATCCACAGGGCAATCAATCGAAATGGAGTGGAAAGATACTCCATTCCTCTTTTTTCGGGACTGACTACGACGTACGATTAGAGGTATGCAGTCATAATCCAGATGTGCCTTACTTTCACTTACCCTGTACATAGCCCATCTCCAGTTGTGTATCTCCAGAACACCCGCTCAAATACGAAGTGATCACAGCTGGCGAATATGTAAAATCGCGCCTGGAAGCAACCTATGTGTTGAACTAAGAGCTGGATGGAAAAGGAACAGCGTCTATTAGACGAATATAGAACGACGACGAAAGTCGGGACCAGGAAGATCCCCGTTACATAAGCACTATCTACACTGTATGTACYGAGCCAGAGACCGGGCCGACCCACGCTCAACACTCCCACTCGGATCGGTCGACACAAAACACAAAAGAAAGAGAGAGAGTATCAGATGAAGGAATGGAGTCAAAAGAAATAAAACTGAGATAAAGGAAAATGTCCGTATAAGAGTCCGAATCATATTCTCCCACGGCTTTTGGCTCCCACAGGGATCTGGACCAAGTTAACCAAATGTATAATGAGCAGCAAGAGATGCAACAGCTGGTACATCTGCTGGTGGTGGATTTGCAGCCAGAGGCTTATTCTGAGAGTTCTGACTGCACATACTGGAAATGTGACCACGAACACCACAGGTGAAGCAAGTAAGCTCCGATACGGGGCGCAGTGGACCACGGGGACGATGAGCTGCAAGAGCTGACGAAAGGAGGTTGCTGGTACTCGAAACAGCAGGGGAAAGGTCCTTTTCAAAGGTGGTATCGAAGTTGATAAGGCGCGAGGCCATGTAGGTGATGTCAGTGATATTGGGGTCACCATCGAGACTGACAATGATGCTGTTGTATTCAGGGGGAAGGGATGCAAAAACACAGGCGACTACAAAGGAGTCGGAAATCGGTTCACCGAGGGTAGCGAGGAGTTGAGTGAGACGCTGGACACATTTGATATGCTCTTTCATGGTAGTGCCCTCACCCTTGTGAAGGCGCATCACTCTGCGGTAGATCACGACTCGCGAGCCAAGCCCCTGTACGATATGGTAGCTCTGAAGCCTCTCCCACATAGCCAAGGGGTCATCGTCGATGCCGTCAATGTGAACGTACTGGTCTGAGTCGATATAGTCGATAATTTCGGAGATGGCATTGTCTCTCCGCTCCTCCCATGCCTTGACAGGCTTACTGTTTGGCCCGTTGAGTGGTTTAGGGTCCTTAGGCTTCCCAACCGTCTCCCAAACACCTGTCAAATCCATCTCCACTGGATGACGCTCTACCTGCACCAGACATTTCTTCTTCCTCAGGGTAGCCCACCGCTGAATAACCCAATTTGCCCATGTTGACCCATTTTTATCATCCGTCAAGATAATCTTTGCCGAATGTTTTTCACTCATCTCGTTAATCACAGGCCCTCTCAAGGACAATCCAATCTTCGCAGATCCTCGCAAGGATAATTCGTTAACACGGGTCCTCGCAAGGACAGTCTCGGGCTCTCGCAAGAGCAGTAGGAAAATAAAGTTGAAAACTGTGTTGCCTTCGCAAAGGTCTTAAAAGCAGATAAAACGAGTGCAGCAGCTAGGTAAGAGCAGCAGGGCCCATAACCTGTTGAACTAAGAGCTGGATGGAAAAGGAACGGCGTCTATTAGACGAATATGGAACGACGACGAAAGTCGGGACCAGGAAGATCCCCGTTACATAAGC
>LBLO01000668.1:0-18557 GCA_004354395.1 Chondrostereum purpureum | reverse complement strand
TTTCGACGCGACTAACCTCTTTCGTTCAGGGCGGGTAAATTTCAACGAGAAGGAGTGGCCACTTGGGACCTTCGATCGTCCGTCTCTGTTTTCCTTGGTTTCCCTTGATTTTTGGCCACAGTTGATCCGCCTTTCTTATTAGTGGATGCCGCTCTTTCTTTACGTCGAATCGAACATCCAAACGGATCCTTTGCTCTTTTACAATACCTTTCTACTCTAGGAGGTCCTGGAATGTCAGCTTACTGTGGATTCAATGGGCTTTCCGAAGCCAAAGAGGTCTGTCACATTATCTAAATCGTTATTGTCATCTCCAACCATTTCTCAAGGGAGAGACGTTGTATGTGTCTGCTGGTGCATCTAGTGTTGGGGCGTAAGTGATTCTTCAGGTCATAACAGCCTCCGCTTATCTCAGTAGAATTGTAATCCAACTTGCCAAAGCCAAAGGGTCAGTACTGGTTTGATCTCTTCATTCATTTGCTGTTGTTGATGAAGTAATCGTACATAGACTTAGGGTTATTGCCTCTGCCGGATCAGGGCCCAAGCTAGAATATATGCAATCTCTGGGGGCAGACCATGTTTTTAATTACAAGACACAAGGGTATCAAAACCCCTTGAAAGAATTGGGGCCCTTGATGTCGTCTATGTATGAGCCTCACTTTGCATTCCTTGTTTCTCCCTCAAATTTGGATGTAGGACAGCGTTGGTGCAGAAGCCCTTGAGGCAGCCATTCAACATACAAGACAGGGCGCGCGAATCCTTGTATGTATTGCAGGCCCCTTCACTGGGGAAATACTCCTGATATCTTCGAATAGTGTGGCGGCGTCTCTGCAGACTATGGTATCCCGATTGAAAATAGATATGGGATCAAGGTAGACTCCCATTCAGGCTCCGTTGAGATTGTGCCCCAAACTGACCTCCGTGCCGCCTTAGACCCTGGAATTTATCTTCCAGAGAGCGTTGGTCATCCGGGGCGTGTTTATGGCAACTCTGATGCCAAAATACGGGTCCGTGTTCTTTGCTGAAGTCCCCAAGCTTCTTGCTGAGGGAACTTTGCGAAACGAGTTTGTGACGATTAACGGCCTCGAAAATGCCCCACAAGCAATGTCAGATATGCTGACAGGAAATAACGGGGCAGTCGGGAAGCCCGTTATTATTGTTAAACATCTATAGAATGTAGTAGCCCACGTCCAAATTGGCCCATTAGAACTTGGAAAACCCCAAAGTCGGAAACGCCACCCTCGGAAGTTGCGCGTCGGGGAAGATTATGTCATGGACCTTTCCGTTCATCCGGAGCTCCCGACGTATTTCTCTGTCACCCGTCAAGGCACCTCTTGTTGTTCAGGAATATCATACAAACGCCAGTTCATCCCTATATTGTCGCAGCATAATTGTATTGCTCACCCAATCCCTGTTCACTACAAAAATCTTGGTAGAACGATTTCGGAGCGAACCTAAAACCTCGTTACCACAAAAGTCGGTTTGGTGAGGTCTTCTGATAAGACGAAAGGCATTCCCCATGCCGGCGGGATACTTATCGCTGAGATATATAATGTAGACTGCTAAAATAATGTCGATAATCATACATTCTTTTACCGCCATGGGAAATTCAGCTGTAACACCCACTGCGGCTACGGATGTTTTAAAGTGTGTCCTGGAGGTTGGACATCTAGGCAGGATTGAGGGGCTGGTCAACCAACCCGATCCGAAGCAGGGTCCACTTTCGAAAGCATTTCTTGGTGTACCCTTTGCTCTTCCTCCAACGGGCGAATATCGTTGGAGAAAGCCCCGAACATTGCCCGACGATTACAGTTACTCTAACCTTGACGGAACTCCAAGAGATTGCACCAAATTTGGTTCAGTTTGTCCTCAACCCATCTATTCTCCAATTGNAAACCACGATCAAGGCAGCAATCATAATGAGGATTGCCTATTTCTCAACATATGGAAGCCAGCTGGAGAACCTCCAGACGCTGGATGGCCTGTTATGTTATGGTTCCATGGTATGTCGGTTTTCTGCTGTTTTTGTCCATCAAAGTCTCACTCGATCGTTGAGGTGGGTGGCTACAAGTTGGAAACCCCTCTCTAGAAAAGTCGATGGATCCTACCGACCTGATCACATCCAGTGGTGCCAATCTCGATGCTATCTTTATTGCGGCTTCGTATCGCGTCTCTATTCTGGGATTCATGGCTTGCAACGAGCTCGCAGAGGAAGCCCAAACGCACGGTGAGGATGCTGCCTGTGGTAACTACGGCTTTTGGGACCAACGCGTCGCCTTGCTTTGGATTCATGAATATATCCACTACTTCGGCGGTAACCCCAAGAATTTAACACTTTCTGGTCGTAGTGCTGGCGCATATAGCGTGCATGCACAGGCAGCCCACGATTTCTTTGTTGCAACCCCTTCACCCGTGCCATTGTTCCAGCGTCTCGTCATGTAAATAGTTTTGTCTATCCGTCTACCTATCCGCTGACAGCATATCACAGGTACTCAAATGCCATACCTGCTGACCCCAAGACTATTGGCGAAGTTCAACCACAGTTCGAAGAACTTCTCATAGCATGTTCAATCTCGCCCTCACTATCGGGGCCGGAGAAGCTTATGGCTTTGCGGTCGATCCCCTCCAAGAAGCTCATCTCACATGTCATGGAATTACAAGCCCATACGTTTCGAGCGGTCCGCGATGGATATTGGTTCCCTATTGACCTCTTTTCCCGCTTCTTGAACGGTGATTTCGCCCGGGAATTTAAGAAGAGAGAGTTAAAGATTTACATTGGAGAAGTCAGAGACGAGGTTTGACATTTGTTTTATTGCAGTGGCGAGCTTGTCCAACTTCATTTTCAGGAAACATTGTATAGACAGACCAACCCTCCTACTGATCTCAAGACGTTACACACGGAGGTCGAAAACTACTATGCACCCAAGGTCACTGAAAAACTCATCGACCTGTACCACGTCCGCCGAGTTCACGACGCTGGTGCTCACCCTGATCCTGACCCAAACATCGGCCCTTGGAAGAAAACGTTTGGAGATATCAGTACGCTCACTTACCCTTTCAGGTTAGTGTATGCTGAGCCAAAATTTTCTCTTAGTCTCTGATGGGCAAGTACGTGCTCCATCGCGTCTTCTTGTCCGACAGCTCTCCGCTGCTGGAGTACCCCTCTCTTCTATTCATCGTTATATGATTGCTTGGAGGATATCCTTCATCGATAACACCTGTCCGAAGGAGTATGGCGTTATGCACACCTATGACAAGCCCTTATGGAACTTCTCACTGAACCAGGGACCAACACCTGAAGAAGAGACCAAGATGAGGGCATGGATTAAGGATTTAGTCTGTTTCTTTTCACCCTGTACCTCCTGATCTTAGCTGATAACGTGCCAGGTTGACTTCGTCCAAGGAAAAGACAGCGACTTCGGTACGCGTACACTAGAAGAACAAAAAGTACTGCGGCCGGATGGGACGATTGCAATAGAGAAAGACGGAAAATGGGATTACTTGGTGACTGTAGCGGACGAGATGAGCGCGACGGAGTAGGCCTAAGCAAGTGCATAATACACCATAACTTGTACTATCACACCATGTAACCGTCCCGCTAATGATTTGTCCTCGCCCCTGTACTATGGGACAGCTGAACATTTCCCAGGTTCCTATTCATCTTATTCCTAACGATGACAGAGTTCGAGGCTGCTAGGGCTGGAAGTTGCAATTTGGTTACAAAATGTGCTTGATTGAAATTGATCCATTCGTATTCGAATCTCGTTAAATTACAAAAATACAACAAGGATGCATGCAGTGCTCTAGAAAACGAAAGTGCAAAGATTCTGGTCCAGCCACGTCCAAATAATAACGATTAAACATAAAATCATGCATAAGCCTGTTGTTGTGGTCTGTGCCGCATGTCGTCCAAAGGATATGATTCCGACGTTTGCCGTAAATCGATGACATTATCCACTGGAAAAGCACTAGCTGTGCTTGCCCATACATCCCGTCGACTTCCTGTTTGTGAAATGGAGAATACTTCGTTATTGCGTTCTTCATCGATGGATCCTCTGAGGTTGAGTAACAGTCGCGTTCCGGCATTCATTATAGCTGCATTAGCCATCCTGCACCAGAAAAGATAATCAGACCTTCTTGATCAAAAGAGAGAAGAAGCAATGGGACATACGGGACAGCAGCCTCCATGTAAGCAACCTAGATAAACCACCAGTTAGCGCTGCTTAATTTGTGAGAGAATATCTACATACGGAGAGTGTTAACCAGATGATCACATTAGTGAGGATAGCCAGGGCAATCCTAGCATGCGGTAATAAACATATGCGTAGCACATGAGCGCGTGTGAGTGCACTTACAAGACGAAGAACACGGCGCTGGAAAAATTAATCAGAAATTGCAGAACGTGACAGCTGATGATTAAACGAACCTGTCACGAATCAGGAGCGATAGTAGATCCACTCGACGCCCATTGGCATTCCGAACACCATTCTTTACTCGTTCGATACCCTTGTACAGCGCTAACGCAGTCAACCAAAAGTCGAAGATCAGGCCTGCGGGCACCATTGATCAGTATGCAGCATGTGTTTGTGAAGTGTTCATGCAGACGTACCAGGCACCCAGAGCGCAAAAAGATAGTTCACAATTAGGGCGTAGCACCCTGTCAAACCAGGAATAGCCGGTGTTCCGATACCTTCATGGGCGGCGAAAGTCGAATGATCAGGAACTGGAATCCGGTGGAGAGCTCCAAAATTAACCCACTAGTGCTGTTTCCCAAACCAATGTTCGTGAGCACAAGAACAGAGGTTACTTCTAGAACGTATAGGACAGCGTTGAGGATGCCTATAATGCGATTCTTGTTGTACATCGCATAGAGTCTCATTTGGAGAATAACTGCAAAATGGGTTCAGTAGGGGACACAGGGAAGGACGGGAACAATAGATTACTTACTCTCTACGATGAAGAACAGAAAGACTCCGGAATTGGCTTCCCAATAAAAGTACCGCTCGCAGCTGTATGATGGGAAGTTTCGATTAGGATTCGGATAGGTAGGATTAGATTCATGAAACATACTACTGCAAAGAAAGTCAGAATCATAGCAGCAGAATATATATCAAGGAGAGCGCACTATGGGTGTAAATGGTCCAGAAAGTGTTACAATTGTCCCCGACAGTATTATTGTTATGCCGAGATATCTCGTCTAGTGCAAACGTTCATAGATACAGCTGCGATGGATGTGGCAGCACGACTCACCGAGAGAAATAACACCGTTACCAGAGTCCACGGTTTACGCTGGATAGGGATTAAGAATTTGGAGATCATGCAGTTCTCAAGTACGGACCCATATTAAATTAACCTAGAGGAAATTAGATGATGTTTAGGGGCAACTAAGCTCTTTAGATGCTTACCTCGTCGGTGAACGTGATGGCTGGGAAATAATGGAGGGTGAGACACGAATGGGAGCATAGGATTTTAAGGGACGCACCCCACTCAAAAAGTACCCAAGTCAAAGCAGCGACTGATGATAGGGCAAGTGATGTCGGTAGTTATACAATTATTTTTGCCATATGCACATACCTCGACTGTAGCCTACCACCTGAGCGGATTGTAAGAGATCGACAAATAGGGTGTTTGTTACCGAYGACGNCATGGTGGTAGGAGGAGAGAGAGAAGGTAGTGAGACCTGGGCGGCTCGGAGGGGAGTGAGCAAGACTCGTCGATAGGGGTCCCATGCTCAGTTTTTTTCCCGTTAGTGTATAGAGCACATCCGCGTTGTCTGACAATCAGCCGGATCCACAATGTAGATCCCAATCAGATCCAATCTCCATGTGGATTAACTACTTCTGTCCTGAAAGGCTGAACACCAACGGAACACCACAGAAATCGTCAGCCTCTGGTGTCTGGATTCTGGTTAAGTGACAGCCCTGATCCTGGACCGGTAAATCATTCCTAGCCCTATGAGTTGGCCAGTACCAGCTATTCGATGTACTGCGGTTTTGGCTGCTGAAAATCTGCCGGTGGGAAAGAGGTTCAACACGTGAGTCAAAATATCTTTCAGAACCTTCGGTAAGTCCCTGAGGTCTGACAAGATTAGATTAATAGATTAGCGAGTGCAACAGGTGTGCTCGTTTCTACAACGCTTGTTGTCACAGTTACTTGAAGGATGGATTAAAAAAAACTGACCCATTTATCTGGTCTCACTGGATCGTCCGGTGATGTAGATGGTTTACCCAACAAGGAACAGGCAATAGATCCATTATAATACTCTCCTATATCAACTCCTAACAATTCGAGAGAAAATAGCTCACTGATCTAGCTATGGTTTGATCTCGACTTTCTTCATGAGATCAGCTAATTCATCAGCGACATCCTTCGTTGCGGGTGATGGCGCAACAGGCTCTTTCTCTTCTTCTTCTTCTGCTTCCTGTGCGACCTCATCTTCCTCCTCGTCTTCGTCGTTTACAAATAACTTCCCTCCCCTCTGTTTCATCGTAAACCCAATCGAATCCAAATTTTCGTCATCTTCCTCGATATCGTTCCATTGAAGTTCCAGGGACATGAGTCCCTTCAGGTTCCCAGCGATGTGCTCCTTGATGAGGGCGAACGTCTCCCCCTCGAGGTTGTTGTTCTGCAATGAAAGTGAGCGAAGCTTCGGGTTTGATCCCTCGGCAAGGGTGGACACCAAAGAGGGGATCTCTCCCTTCCCTGATAGTACGCAATCGGAGAGATTGAGGGTATGCAACTCTGGCCACGAAGGCAGCGAATCGGCCCAAGCTTGGACACCGCCCAAGGCACCCTCCTTCGTGAAAGTATTGTCCTGAAAATCAATATGTCGGAGCTCGGGATTTTTTGCAAGACCGCCGGCGAGGGCTGTGATGCCGTCTATCCAAATACCGTTCTGTGGCATGCACACCTCATGCAAGGTGCCATGAGCGGCGAATGCAGCTGCCCAAGCTGGAGCGCTGCCGCTTTCGAGCCGATTCCTGCCACAGATTACGGTGCGGAGGTTCGATATTTTCCCTTCCGTTTTGGATTTGATAGCAGATTCGAGGAGGGCGTTTGCAAGGACCGCACCACCAGCGGGACCGAGACCGTTATTGTTAATTTTGAGGATCTGAAGGGAACGGTTGCCAACAAGGAGGGGGACAATGGGGTCCACCGACCGACCACCGAATGCGTTATCAGAAAGATCAAGTTCGACTAAGGTCGGCTTGTCGATGAGACTATTACAGATGGCGGTGAGGGCAAGGGGTATTTCTGAGATGAGTCTGCCCGTAAATATATCAGCAAAGTCTGCGATCTACTGCGAGTTTGAATCAGAGAGTTCCTGTAGTTCATATGCCGAGCTTCTCACCTTTAGCTGTGTGGTTTTGGAAAGAAAGTCTGCCAGTGCCTCAGACGCGTCTACACCAATAGTATTTCCTCCCAAGTGGATTTCAGAGATGCCTGTTGGGTCAATATCTTTCAAGAGAGCTTCCACGTCTGCCTTAGACTCCAACTTGAGACCCCTTCCCTTCCAGGATAGAATAGCGCTTTGAACAACTGCCATGATGAGTGTAGAAGAACAAGTCAGGACCAGACTAAAAGTTCAACACGATACGATCGATGTGATTGGAACATTCGGATGAGTCATGAGCGGCCCGATCCTATCACGTGCTCGTGAAAAGGTGTGACAACTTACCCGTGACTCACCTCCTACCATAATTTATGGCGAACCAACACCGATGAAGGGCTCTCGAATTCTGCAGCAATGCAACTCAGCATTGTCAACCACCCACAGAGGGACTGCGTTTGAGATACGATGCCTGCAAATTCTTCGCCAGAACCTTTCTATGTCCCTTTCCCGTGTTGGAGGCAAATCTGACGGCGGCATTGACCTCATGGGCTGGTGGTGGATTCCCGACCTAAACTCGAAGGAATTCCCCAATCCTGACTCTCGTAACCGGATTCGTGTCTTAGCGCAATGCAAAGCAGAGAAGAAAAAGACAAGTCCAAACTATGTCCGCGAGATGGAAGGCGTCCTACTTCCATACCTCTTGGAAAGACGAAATGACAGTGGAGCTGAGAAGGATGCTGGTCTTCTTGCGCTCTTTCTCTCTGAATCAATGTTCACAAAGTCTACACTACTCAGAGCTATGTCCAGTCCAGTCCCCTTTCTACTTCTTCATCTTCCTCCTTGCGGAGACAATATAGGTTCTGCCGTTTGGAATCCAGCATTAGGGGGTACGCATGGGCTCTTGGAAGGAAAAATGGACCTTCGCTGGGAACTACCAAACAAACCTGAGGAAATCTCGATAGGGAGACCAGGACTATGGCTCAGCGGAAAGAGGGTGGAGAGCTGGATTCCTGAAGAGAAGTACGAGACGGAGGTTTCGTAATGACGACTTCCCAAAGTGAGTTGGTTGCCCCTGACATGGTCTCCGCGTCTCATCAGTCAAAGTCGTTCCTTCTGTGGTATTAGGGCTGCCGCGACGTCTGTACTTGTGTCGACTGTCACGAGTAAACAAATGCAGGTTACGCTTGGTTAGAACACAGCAGGGGGCTGTTTCTCTTCCATTCGCGACATGGCTTCCTGTCCTTAATTCGATCTCCAGATTGTTTCATCATTCCAAAGGTGTCCGGAGAAGTTGAGGCAAGGTTACCAAGTACAGAAACCCGGTACTACATTGACAATACAAACATTGCACGCTTTACGGTTCCCCTCTGGATCTCCTGTACGCGGTATCGGCCTGTAGCTACCCGGTTTGTGGTCTCAGGTTACGAACCTACACTCCCAAGCAAACGGGAAACCAAGAACACTTTGGGAGATGGTACAGTGTCACTGATGGATCACCGCAAATCAATACGAACCCNGGGGGGGGCATATCCCAGTCGCTCGGTTTGCCGCAAAGCCAGGTCAAGGATAAGTAGCAGAATAATACGGCTTTGAACTCGAGTTGCATTCCAAAAATCTTCCACGGTTGTATTCTAATTGGCTTACCCTTACATAACTAGCAAGCATCCGATATCAACTTCCTTTCTTCCTCTGATGAGTGTGCAATCTATGAATCTACAAGGGGAGCTAACAGACCGGGAGGATGGAATAACTAGTTTGCGCCTCTTTCTTGACCGTGGCCGATTCGACGCGCGTTTGAATTGTTTCCCGGCTATCTTGTCTCTGCCTCATTAGAAAATACAGATCTAGGGATGGCGGATCACTGACGGATATCTCTGGAGACAGGCAGAAGAAGGTTTATGTTATTGAGGTGAGTATGTAGCCGTAAATTCTTTGCACACCCATTGATGTATACAACTATGGAAAAGTATCACCGAAACCTCGCAGAATGTCTTCCGCCGAAATCCAAGTGGGATGTGGCACATCCCCCACCTCACAGGAAATTTCCCAATAGTGACCGGAGCAAATACAGGTAGGTAGCTGGCTCTGCGAAAGGACCATTGTTCAGCTTATCGTACTGATGTTTTCAAATCAGGCATAGGCAAAGAGACGGTCAAGGCTAGTCGTTCAAGTTGTTGACTCAGAGGTTGCAGCTGGATGCTCATTGTGGTTGATGAACAGGTGCTACTTGATCATAATGAAAAGTGTACATGCTTTTATCCGGAGCCCAGAACGTGCTCGTGAGGCTGTCGGAGACCTAAACCGTCAAACGGGGTAGGATTCAGAGGCGTTATTCAGTAGTATTCACTGGACTCGATGCGTCCGATCTTGCATCGGTTCAGAGAGCTGCTCAAGGTCTCTATCCCCATCCATGATGCATCTTGAAATATCTCGTTGCTATCTTATAGCGAGGAGAAAGAGCTGCATATCTTGTTCACCAACGGGTGAGTTCGGTCAGGCAGTTTACACGCTGGCCGTTGTTGACGGTAACGTTCCCCTAGAGGGATCAAGAACCCACCGAGAGATATGTTGACTACCCCAGCTAGGAGGTTCGATTTGGTGTCAATGTACTGGGTAAGATCCAGTGGGGTGTTCTAATTGCTTGCTAACAAGAACAGGCCACTGCTTCCTCAAACAGCTCCCCGTCGAAGAACACCGAGTGGTAGGTAGAGCGTCTCTATCTTAATGAACCCCAGCTGAGTGAACGCAATGTAAGGTCATTAGAGGGCAACATAGGCAGATGAACATAAGAGCTACTGTTGTTCCTGTACTGGAACCAGGGATATAAATTTATGGACTGTGGGTAAAAACGAAAACAACAAAAACAGATTGCAGGTAGAGAGGTATGTGTCGCATCGGTATATAAGTGATAAAGAACCAATAATCCCAGAAAACAAACTAAAACAAATACAACAATGTCGAGGCTACAATAGAGAACATGAATCCCGTTTATAAGAAGTGAAAAATAGAGAGAGAGAAAAGGGAAGAAAATGATATTATCGCCTCTTCCATGACCTGTAGCCTTTATTCGCAGCCGTATTGGCCCTGGTCTCTGCATCCCAACTGTCTTCATCCGAATCATCAGGGCCGGGTGGTTGGGCTGGCATGGGTTTGGGCTCATGCCAACTGAAAGATTACTGTTATTCGCCRGAGGGGTTTGAGTAGGTGGTCGAACAGGCGGGCGAGGAAGGTTCTGATAGATAGAGGCCGGTGTCGTCCCCGCATTATAAGCACTCGTGGTGGGTGCCGTCCCTCCTGTCGCACTCGAACTTGGACTCGATGAACCCGCTTGCCCAGGCGGCGCCGGTGTGAATTGGAAGCTACGAACAGAATTGGCAGAGTATGGRGAGGAAGCCGGGAAATTACGAGGTCCAGAGGAAGGAGTRAAATTRTTGTTCTCAACTGGAAAGGCTGGGAAAGTTGAGTTAAGAGTCGAATGGGTCCCTGGAGGCGGCACTTTCAACGGTTCGGGTGAAGGGGCACCCGGTCCTTGGAACTGATGTCGGGATTGAGGCCACGGCTCACCACCAGATACAGCACCGGCTGGCCATCCTCCCGGTCTCATGTTTCCTCCTCCAGCTAAATCCATGTGTTGACTAGGYCCCAATGGAGTCACAGTCTGAGGTACAAACCCTGGAGGAAGAGCATTGAGAATCTCCCCAGGAACAGATGGAGGTGGTGGGGCAGAGAAATTTGCTGGGGCTGGTGTTGCACCGGGTCTACCGTAGGACATCGCTGTGGGATCCGAAGAAGGGCCGCCTCGTTGATAAATCGAGGGGCGGCCAACCGGTTGCTCACCAGAAGGTGGAGATGGAATTCTTGGTGGAATTACTGGACCCTCTTCTTGGTTCCGTCGACGCTCCCTCAAGGGTGCTGAATTGGGCATTGGTGGAGCAGGGGCGTTACTGGGACTAAGAAACCCAGTGAAACCTTGCCCGACCAGCTCGTCTTGGCCCATTGACGAAGGCCGGGACTATAAACGTTTGGCGATTACTACGAATATATTGACCCATAGAGAATAAGACATACCGGAGGATCGATAGAAATTCCAATAGGCGTACTCTCACCAGACGTTCCTCCAGGATTGAAGAAACTCTCGGTGCTATTGGCAGAATGGAGCGAGGAACCATTATAGCTATCTGGACGCAAGAATCGAGAGTCAGGAATAACTGGTGGTCCAGTATCAGCAGGAGGCTAGAGCGGTGCATATGAATAACTTGAAAACATTGAAAATCGGCAAGGCTCACATCAAAATCTGCGCTGGTTCTCCACGATTCGACCCTGGACGCAGCAGACTCACGACTAGGAGTCGCACTTGCCTGACTCCTATCATCCTCAGGAATGACACTTAATTTCCTAGCCAAAGTTGGCCGGTCTGGATCATTTTCGCTTCCTGGGAAGGACAACAGAGGTGTTTCAGTAAGTGAGAATCCAATTGTTGAAAGAGATCCTGGCGAGGCGCTTGAATCGTCTTCGGAAGGTCGACGACGATGTGTTCGAGGTGTGTGCCGAGCAGGAGCCTGGGTTTGTTGCCACATATGCGTTACGGGGGCTGTTGGCAGAGGGGGAGGCACGATAGTGATGTTCGGAGCTTGATACTGCGGCGCAGGAGGGCGGGGGAGACGAGTCCGTTGTGCTGGGGGAGTGGACTCTGACGACTCAGTAGTGGTCACACTCGTTGATGTTGTTGTGGATCTCGGAAAAGATACAAGGGCTACTGTTGGTTCAATGCCGGTATTTGCCATCGGGGGACGGGATGCCATGGGTGGGCGCGAATACATCGGTGGAGGAGCAGGCATGGGGGGTGGAGGGGCAGCTACAGGGGCAGAAGTCGCTGATGGGGCTGGCACTGGTGGATGTGCAGACTTCGGTGGAGTATTKGGGATAGAAGGGGGTGCAGGCATTGGCACATATGAGACCGGTGTCTGTTTGGTGTGACTGCGGGAAGTTGTGGCTTGCGATGTAGCTCTAGATGGAGGGCGTGTACGACTGGGGGACGCTGTTTGAGGAACAGATCTATCCAGGTTATGGGTAGTGTTCTGGCGGTAAGACATATCGGCCGGAGGAGCACCAGCTACTGGCATAGTATACCTACGCTTGTCATGTCCCGGTGTGCGCTCTTCCGGCGGTCGCAGTGGACTGTATTGCTCGACTGAGGGAGGAGGCATATGCTGCCTTTCATATCCCGAAGCAGAATAAACGCGCTGCCTGGGCGTAGTAGCCTCGGGGGTGTGATGTGGTGAGTGCGGTGATGGGGGTTCAGGACGACGAGGTCGAGACTGGGAATCAAGAGAGTTGTGTCTCCTCCTACCTCCGCTACTGTGGCCAGACTCCGTTCCCCGTGGTCTCGAGCGCGGCAAAGAGTCTATTGGAGAAACCACCGTTCCACCTTCTCCATCCTCGATATAAGCTTCACCGTCGCCGACGACAAATGGCTCTGACTGAGGTGGGTATTCGAGCATCCTACGTTCCTCGAATGCAAGAGCTATCCACCTTCCTCTGGTTAGGCCTTCATCAAACCCAATGCGCCGACCCTGTTCCCGAGCGACAATGACCTCCTTTTCTTCACGCAATTTGCGGGCAGTTGCTTTTGCCCTTGCAGCCGACTTCTCTGCGTCGATCCTCTGAACATCCACGTTCCGCAAAGCCTCCTGTGCCCTTGTTACCTCTATTTGAGCATGTTCTAGTCTCAGCTTGTATAGGTTTGCAGCCTGTTGTGCATCCGACGCCTGTTGTCGTGCTTCGAGCACAGTCTGGGACAGCCTAGTGGCTTCGAGGATCTGGTTAACAACTGTGGTCCCATGACTTGCCGTCTCTGCTGCTTTCGTTTCTTTGTTCATTTGAGATACAGCAGCATCTAGTTGCTTCCTAGCTCTCTTTGCCTCATTCTCTTCTTGAATCAACAATTGAATAAGCTTTGCTGGGGGTGTGTTAGTGTAAAACTTCTCACGTTCCGACGCGAGCCGGTGACTGGTGCCATGGGAAGAACTGTCTTTCGCAGACTTCTTGGAGCGATGAGTAGAGTGGGAAATGTTGTGCTTGTCTGAGGACTTGCGGTGGGTGTGATGGCGTGAAGTAGGAGTGGATTCAGCAGTTGGGATCCGCGGTGGTGGGCTACGTAAAGAATACCTCTGCTTAAGGAGGACCCTGAGCTTATTAAAAAAAGAAGACTCACAGATCACTAGCGCTGCTGGTGGCAGAAGACGAGGACCTTAGGGACATCCAAATGCAATGGAGGAGATAGATCCAGCGTTAGCACTTGTACTCTCTCTGCGCGTCCCAGTGATTGACTTGAAGACGAGGAAACAATAATATAGAGACGTAGGGGCTCCTCGATGGTCAAAAGGGTCGTGGAAAGAGAAATAGACGATAAGTTAGCCACAAAGCAGAAAGACCTGAGAAAAAGTGGTGGTGGTTACACAAACAGAAAGCAATTTGTGCAGCATTCGGACCTCCCATTAATTCGAACTTAGGTTAGGGTTCGGAGCTTCCGCAAGAGAGGGCCACATCYTTTTAGCACGATGGCCATTGGCCACCCACAGGTGAACAGACGGGGGGTTTCATCCAGTTGCATTGCGAAAAATCATGGGTAGGCGTAGACATCACAAAGCAGCGTTACAATAACTAGACGAAAGAGACGAAGTATTGAAAATAACATGACGAGCATAAACATGAAGCGATCCGTTGACAGGTCCGTAAAGATAGAAAAAGAAATAGAGCATTCTTGTCATGATCATAACAAACGCGTCGTCGTCGTGATCATAGAACAAGATAATAGGTAAATGAAGTTCGAAAGGAATATGGAAAGGAGGAGAAACTAGAACATGCGATAGCAGATGATAAAATAGCAATGATTCAAAACAACAATGCGGACCAGAGAGATGCGACTAGTTACAGACAGATGAGAAGCAATGAGCGGCAGTGTAGATGGAACGATGAATGGAAGAGGAAGCAAGAGATGGTGAGATAAATACATTGTGGAGTTTGACATTCAGTTGAGGCGCGAGAGGCGCTTGGAGACACCCTTCATTGCGCGCCGCATGAAGGTGGTGTTGGTTTCATCTTTTAGAACAGTCAAACCAGGACCGTTTTTTCCAGGGGTTGAGTGTGCTATCATTCCCAATTCATCCACAGAGATCGCTTTGAGATGGTCTTCGCTCGAAACTGCAGGGGGCATAGCTCTGCGTGCCGAGTAGAATGCTCGGTGACTCTGGTTTTGAGTCTTGGAGGGTACATACAATGTGTTCTGAATAGCACCACGATTGTCAGACTCGTAGCCTTTGCCGGCCCTCTTGACACCAGATGTAGCCATAAGGAATCGGTCGTAAACATTTTCCAAACGTTTTTGGCTGGGTGTGTCGATGGCAGGCCCAAATGCTGGTTCACGTGGTGGGTATGGCTCGACGTGTAGGGGTGACGAGGTTAGCTCGTCGAAAGACTTGGTGATGCGAACTGGGGTAGTATGTGCTTCGTCTGGAGTAGTAATGCGGGGGGTCTGAGGAGGGGCAATAAAGACGCTTTTGTCGACGACCTCTGACAGACGGGGTGAGGATAGAGGAGGCGCAAGAGTGGTAGGCCCTAATCAGATATTAGTTGGTTGCAAGCCGAGTAAGCGCTACTAGAACATACGTTTGCTCATCTCCTCGAGCATAGACACCGGGGCAATATGAAGTTGGAACATGTTCCCAATAGAACGGCGCTTCTCAGCAGTCGTCGTGGTGTGTGATGCTGCTCCAGTGTCCACCTTCTTGCTGGGCGAGCCTGTTGAGATAGTTGCCCTTCTCCTAGATGGAGAAGCCGCGGTTGTAGTGGAAGCTTCTTGCTTAGAGACTGGTGAGGGGAAAGCAGAAGTTGCGTAGGAAGACATAGATTGGTCGGCTGTTTGGTCATTCGCATCGGCAAAAATCTTGTTCGCCGCCAATACACGACGCGGGACGCGAGCACTGCGAGTGCTGCGATTTGCTGGAGGAAGCGGGAGTGGTGGGAGGACTGTCGTCGGCGGTGGCGTATTGAATGTCTGACGCGCATCTTCGACGACCTCTGAGCGTGATCGCGTTCGTCAGCCACATCTCCGCCGAGAAGGAAGACTGTTGGACTTACTCTCCACATTTTTCATCCAGATTGCCATACGGCTGTTCTGATTATCTACACCCACACGCTCGTTGTGGATCGCATGGCGAACAACAGGCAGTGAAGACTTGGCTGCACACTGAGAGTGAGGAAATCATAAGATGAAGAAGATAGAACCACTGACCTTCTTGGACCAGTGCCTCGTCTTCCCACGACTCGCGCGCACTACAGCTTCTGCGAGACCCCTCGTCGTCTGTTTGCTCTCGCACACTCAAATTCTTGATAGATCCTTGGCCCAAGTTTGAGCCCTTGTAGAACCGCATTGTCTTATCTGATCCAATGTTAGGGACCCTCTTCTATTCGTGATGCAGAGTAGTTGCTCACCAAGAGAATGTTTAATGCTGTGTCCAAACTTGAAACCAGTAGAGGAAGTATTAGGCGAGTGACGCTGAGGCTCCACCCGTGCGAGATGCACATCTACCACCATTTAGCAAGGCATCGTAACAGAGCCCGGGAAAACTTACCTGAAGCAGATGCGTGTGCGCTAGGTAGAGAGGGATTCAACATGCCCCATTCGCTATCAGTCGTTTCCACATCAGTTGTTGCCTGCTGATCAGTCTTCTCCGTATCTCTCGTCCGCTCTCGCTCTTCTTCCCTCTCCCTCTCGAGGTCTTCCAATCTCGATATCTCTCTCAACCTTTCTCTCTCTCTTTCCCAGTCTCTTACACGCTGATTTACATGGTTTTCTTTCCCGCGTCCTGATCTATTCTTCACACCTGCACCGGACAACTCCGCCAACATACCAGAGCTTCTTCGTCTTTCTGTAAGGTCCACTGCAGAGGGTTTGACTACCATTGTGCGATTATCCCTTCTGCCATTTGCGACTGGTCCGAGAGCACGGCGTGCTGGTAGAGTTTGAACAGGCGACGTAGGTGGGGAAGCAGCAATGGCAGGAAGAGGTACAGGGCCACGTTTCTGCCGTTGTGTTTGAGCTATAGCAAGAAAGTTAGGTGCTGAGTGATTTTGGAAAGGGGAAGTCCTACTCTTTGTTTGCGTGTTAACCTTCGGTTGGGACTTGATCTTCGTCACAGCACGGCGGCCACCGTGCAATTCTTCAGGCCGGGGCAATCCACCGGGAGACATACGGGGAGATGGCGAGTTGTGCAACTTGCGCGGTGATAGTGGTGAAGGGGTAGCGTCAAGGAGTTTCGATAGATCCTTCTCGAAGACAATCGTAGATGTAGCACTACATGAGCGTCCTATGGGAGCACATTAGTATTGTTGTCAGTCGCCTAGTTAAGATTGTCCTACTGTGGCCGATGTCGATTTCTTTCTTTTCTTTCCAATATGGGTCGTTCATAGCTTCTCGTGTAGTGTATCGTAAGTCAGCGTTGGAGGAGAGCATCCTACGGAGAAGCTTTTCCATGCCATGCGAGATTTTCCAGCTACCCATCCATTTGCCTCGAACCTTCAGGAAGTCAGCAAAGATAGATATGGAATTGTACGTTATAGCACATACCGTCCTCGACCAGTATCTCTCCAGGTCTTCTTTGGTGATAAACTCATCCTTGTCAGACTCTTCAAATGGCGTCCGTCCGACAAGGATCTCAAAGAATGTAACACCAAGTGACCAGATGTCTGACTTGCGAGTGTCATGTAGTTGGCCACGGGCTCGTTCAGGGGAAAGATACTAGCGCGGATAAGTTCAGGGTGGTCAATTGATGCGAGGGCGGATGTTGTTACCTCTGGTGTGCCATATGACAAGTTGCTGAGAAAAGCTTTGGACGAGTCGGGCTCATACTTCTCCGCGAAGCCAAAGTCAACAAGTATTGGTATGTTTTTGTGCGACACTAAAATGTTGGCTGGTCTGATAATGAGGAGGAAACGCGTCAAGTGGGGTCTGATGAGCCTGAAAGATAGCCCGTACTTGATATCATTGTGCGCGACACCGCGCTTATGGAGGAAGTCGACACCAGAGAGAAGGTACCGGAACCAAACGCGTCCCTGGTCCTCGTCCACTTCCACTGGTACGACGTCCGGATGATAGGCCCTGAAAACTATCAGTTGGTAACCCGAATTCATTTAGTTGAATGACTTACATAGTTATTAGTGCGAATGAAGGAGTAACAATGAAGGAATAAAAGGATATGATGGCAGGGTGTGGGTCAGACTTGAAGGATCCCACAATTTTCATCTCGTTCCATCTGGTAGCGGAATTGAAGGTCAGAGATATTGTTTTCACGACTAGAAAGAGACTTACAGGGACTTAACGCGTGCTGCTGTCGTCTTGCTCTTCTCAGAATCGTTTGGGTGACGATGAACAAGCTTCACGGCAAGCCGGTTACGATGAAGATGGTCAAAATCACCCATTGCTTTGGCTTTGGGAGAGCAAAGCCACACACTGCCCCAATTCCCATAGCCAATCTATGGAAAGAATAAATGGAATAGAAACGTCAGGGATGGAATCTTGAGGTGGTCCATTTGTGGGATGGAAAAGTCCTTACCTCCTCCTTGAACTCAAGTCTTTCTCTCAGTGCCTCGTCAGTGAGGTTAAAGATATCGTAAGGGGCTTTTGGGGGGACAGAAGTGTGTGCAGAGTCCATGATAGTGGACGAATGCAAAGGGAGGGTATAGTGAACAAGAAACCGAACCAAGAACCAAGGTAACACGATGTGATGGGAACACCCAATCCGCTGACCGTGTGGGTTTGCCGTGACCGCGCAAACATACCTACATAACACGCCTGATACGCGTCGTAATCCCCTTCGCTTCGACTTCAAGCAATTTCATTATCTACTATCCATCAATTGCTACGACTTGCTGCCGGACAATTATCCAATAAACGGTACATTTCAAGACGTTTTTTCACTCTATAAACCTCTGCACCAACTTGCAACGGCCATCAGTCGCAGCTTCTCTTATCTCGGAGAGTTCCGGACAATCTTCGAGCTATCCCTAATCCTTCATAGCTCTCTGATCAAATACTTATTATCGTTTGTGCGCGCATCTGAAGCTGAACATCAATTACCTTGCTATTCAAGGTGACCTTGCTAAAAGCAATGGTCCCTGGGGGGGCTAATCGACCCTTAAAAGGAAGGAGCTATTCCCAACTACGTAC
>LBLO01000667.1:0-18627 GCA_004354395.1 Chondrostereum purpureum | reverse complement strand
AGCACGGAATTGTGGATCCCTCGTCAGAATAATTACAGCCTGATTGTCGCAATTGAGAGGGGTGGCAGACTTCTGAGGATGCCTGATGTCCTCAAAGAAGGTGCGAAGCCAGGCTAGATGCTGGCCGGCATTACTGAGTCCGATATACTCAGATTCGGTAGTAGAGAGAGCAACCATGGTCTGACACTTGCTTGACCAGGAGATGGCACCGTTCGAGCTAATAAACATGTAGCCTGAAGTCGAGCGAGAGNGTGTCACTGTNCTCCAGACCAGTCAGCATCGGAGTAGSSAWGKAANATSGARWTYGGWRTCAAGGATGACTYTCCCCCTACTAGTNNWRCAGARSTMSAAGWCGAMTGTGCACTTGTAGATGTAGTAATTTGGCCACCAAYCATGGATAAATCCACATGTAGGGGTGGCAGCTGAAGTGGATAAATCCCTAGAAATTTGGCCACTAASCATGGATCTTTCCATCCYACGAAAATAAATCCATAAAATTGCTTTAAATATTACGTGCATACTGTTTCTGGTTACGAATTGTCCTAAATTTTAGATTACATGATATATTATATCAAAAACAATCTCAAATACTCAATTTGGTCAGTACTAGTTGAAAWTTTTGTTTTCACCCTTTGTCATCCACCAAAATAAATTCCGATAAAATACCTCAAAAATCGAATATTTTTTCGTGGCAGGAATGACATATGCCATCAAATAAGAATCTGGGGATTGATGGAATGTTCTGGGATGATTTGCAGGCACCAAAAGTCATCAAAACTCCGAAATAGCCATCAATGAACCATCAGGGATCTTCATACCCTTCCCAAATAGGGTTGATATGGGTTCCCTTCCTTGGGGGATGCCAGCCGCAAATGTGGCGCTTTTTGGGAATGAGCTGGCACATGCAGGGGTACCTTGGGGCTGTCCCTTCCAGGGATTATTTTCGGAAATTGCTTGCATACATCCCTAATAGTCCMCATTGAAATATTAGAGCCAGGGGAGGCCAGGAAAGGTGGTAAAACAGCCAAAAAGTAGGGATGAGGAGAGCAGATATGGTACAGCTCCAGAATGGGAATAGCTACTGTCCTGAAACCACTTGCATCGTGTTCAGAGGGTTGAAAAACATAAGGGCCGCAATTTACAGCTTCCCCAAGCATGCAG
Organism: Chondrostereum purpureum; assembly: GCA_004354395.1. Lineage (NCBI taxonomy): Eukaryota > Fungi > Basidiomycota > Agaricomycetes > Agaricales > Cyphellaceae > Chondrostereum > Chondrostereum purpureum. The sequence continues at coordinate 17,466 of LBLO01000667.1, read as the reverse complement.
AATAGGTAGTAATCTAGGGGAAATGAATCTGGGAATGGGCAGATACATAATTTTATCCAGGATAAATATGGTCAAGTGGGTTGCTGTAGCGTATTATTATAGTATATACCACTCTGGGAATCCATCCCTGGATCCTATAGACCAATAGAACAGGTACCAATCCCTGAAAAGCATAAAAATGGGGTATCAGGTATGGGTAATGCAATTTGTTTGTCCCCTCAGGTTTTAGGCTCGGACTTATCTCTATACCATATATAGACTCTAAAACAAGTCTTACTGCGCCCCCCAGGCTCTTGGATCTCTCAAAGAACACCCAGGAATCTTGGTGTGGCTGATGTGGCTGAAACTGAAAACCAGTTCTCCTCCTCCTCCTCCCCCATTCACCCTGGAGCTGTGGCGTGCTAGTATAGTGTATATACWTGTATTATCGTAAATTAGAGCTATCTAAACCAGTATTAMAGTGATGGGAAACTGTAGTARTTCACAGTGGGAAAAGTGTGGGAAAAAGAGGGTAATTGGGTACTGGTMTACAATTGGTACWRGTTCTGGGGGGTATGTAGGGKGTAAYCAACTMCTATTATGCATAGAATGACGKTATCAAATTATAGGAAAGRCCCCTTGAGAGGCTGCCTTGATATACTCTAGTTATAGATGGGGAGSAGGAGGAGAACAGGGGGGTCTGTAGTAYTGCAGGCGCATGGGGGATGGSAGGGATAGSTATGGGATACGTTTACTATGTATATAAGGACCTYAAAACRCTATCCAGACCTATCTACATCTCYCTGGATGTRCCCCAGTAGAAGAACTCTCCTCATGGTACCAAAAACACCACAAATTCACCCCTGGAGAAGGAGGCACTCACTGGGGAGTCAGGGCAAGGTCATATTCGTGTTCAGGGACCYMAAATACWTACCTGTGGCCCTCTCTTACCTTCCCCCCATCTTAYATCCCTCAATAATGCCTGAAATACTGTCTGGAGACATWCTTGAACTTAGAACTCCTTGACTTGGTTCAACTTCATAACAGATTTTCAACCTTTTTTCGGCCTTATTGAARGGAGTAGAGMCATGGGGAAGGTGARAGAGGGCTCATGGGTAAGTATTTTGGGTCCCTGAACACGAATATGATACTGCCCTGACTCCCCAGTGRGTGCCTCCTTYGCTAGGGGTGAATTTGTGGTGTTTTTGGTACCATGAGGAGAGTTCTTATACTGGGGCACATCCAGGGAGATGTAGATAGGTCTGGATAGTGTTTTGAGGTCCTTATATACATATTAAACGTATCCCATACCTATCCTTCCCATCCCCCATGCGCTTGCAATACTACAGACCACCCTGTTCTCCTCCTCCTCCCCATCTATAACTAGGGTATATCAAAGCAGCCTCTCAAGGGACTTTTTCTATAATTTGATACCATCATTCTATGCATAATAGTAGTTGATTGCACCCTATATACCTCCCAGAACCTGTACCAATTGTATACCAGTACCCAATTACCCTCTTTTTCCCACACTTTTCCCACTGTAAACTACTACAGTTTCCCATCACTTTAATACTGGTTTAGATAGCTCTAATTTACGATAATACAAGTATATACACTATAATAGCACGCCATAGCTCCAGGGTGAATGGGGGAGGAGGAGGAGGAGAACTGGTTTTCAGTTTCAGCCACATCAGCCACACCAAGATTCCTGGGTGTTCTTTGAGAGATCTAAGAGCCTGGGGGACACAGTAAGACTTGTTTTGGAGTCTATATAGTGCATAGAGATAAGTCCGAGCCTAAAACCTGAGGGGACAAACAAATTGCATTACCCATACCTGATACCCCATTTTTACACCTTTCAGAGATTGGAACCTGTTCTACTGGTCTGTAGGACCCAGGGATGGATTCCCAGAGTGGCATATACTATAGTAACACGCTACAGCAACCCGCTTTACCACAGCTATCCTGGATATAATTATGTATCTGCCCATTCCCAAATTCATTTCCCCCAGATTACTACCTATTCTGCATGCTTGGGGAAGCTGTAAATTGCGGCCCTTATGTTTTTCAACCCTCTGAACACGATGCAAGTGGTTTCAGGACAGTAGCTATTCCCATTCTGGAGCTGTACCATATCTGCTCTCCTCATCCCTACTTTTTGGCTGTTTTACCACCTTTCCTGGCCTCCCCTGGCTCTAATATTTCAATGGGRACTATTAGGGATGTATGCAAGCAATTTCCGAAAATAATCCCTGGAAGGGACAGCCCCAAGGTGCCCCTGCATGTGCCAGCTCATTCCCAAAAAGCGCCACATTTGCGGCTGGCACCCCCCAAGGAAGGGAACCCATATCAACCCTATTTGGGAAGGGTATGAAGATCCCTGATGGCTCATTGATGGCTATTTCGGAGTTTTGATGAAGTTTGGTGCCTGGAAATCATCTCAAACCCTATTTGGAACATCCCATCAGTATCTAATTTACCCTAGATTCTTATTTGATGGCATATGATACCCTGCCACGAAAAAATATTCGATTTTAGGGGTATTTTATCGCAATTTACGACGTCCTAATAGCACTAGACTTGTTAGTTGTAGGGCAGTTTCCCTACRGGGKACTATCCNCTCCTGGATGCATGGAGCTGTAGGGCAACTACCCAGATGTCATGTAGAATAKTAGCAGCYACAGGTGTRNCATNAACAGGCGGGACTGGCGGGAAAGCGNGGGATTTCTCGGTCGCGTTCGGCATGAATTGATTGAATCATCAAGCCGAAGGCGGCAAGCAACGGCGCCATAATCTGAATTTCCCGGAAAGGGAAAGGGGCGGTGTTATTGCGCTGATGCGGTGAGTCACTACCTAGCGACGAGATTTCCGAGTCAGAATAATCTTCTGAGGAAGAATACTCATCTTCGGTTCTAGGATTGGAACCTATATCCAGTGTGGCGTCGTCCATTTCGACATCTTCATCGTCCTCCGGAACACTGCCTAGCATTAACTTCGATGCAGGCATTGCGACGCGCTTCCGCTGGGCGTGTCCATTGACGATCACATATTCGTTCTCTTTTCGGTAAGCGTCAATGATCTGCTCATCAATCCAAGAATAGGAACTCATACCTTCCGATAGCCGTGGTCTCTTGTGAGGGAGCCGTTGCTTCCCTTTATTATCCCATGGGAACTTGGGAGGAGATAGAGGGCGCGGGGAACGACAGTCGTTAACCACGGTCGGGCTTGATACCGGAGGAGGGGGATAGGTGAGTTGGAGCGGCGAATCATAAGGCGGGATGTCGGGTGATGAACTCCGGTCCGAATAAGGTGAGCGGGATGATCTTGAAGTATTAACAGTGTGAGGAGACAGCGAGGACGCCACTGAGTCCACATCCATGGCGTCGATGTCGATAACTTCGAGCTCTTCTCTAGGGAATTGAGGTGGAGATGTCTTCTTTGCGAGGCGGGTGTCGGGTGGCGCTTCGGTAAGTAAGAGGATCGGCTTTGAAGTCTTTAACTTCTTCTTAGCGTCTAACTTAGCTTCGTTGTCCCACACCATTTGGTTGATGCGTCGAAGGACTTCTCTGGNCTCAATGCCCATGAATTGCTGTGATAGGTAAGTCTTGTGTTCTTCAGAAGATGTGTTATTACTTACGGAATTTCCAGTCCAAGATCCCATTTCATCAATGCTAACATCGTGCTCAGGGAGTCGATGCAGACAGGAGAGGGCCCAGGGGTGATTACCACGAATGATCGTGTAGTTGGTGAGTAAAGACTTCCCAAATTCAGCAGTAGGAATTACTGAAAATGGCTGGGTGTCCTCGATCGCGACGCCGATTCGATTTTCGTTGTCGATGTGTTCCATGATGTCGAGCTTTCGCAAGAACTCGGTATTGGCCATCACATCGAAATGCGGGAACTGGGAATTAAGTTCGTTGACGCGGGAAGGGAATCGGCTGTCGGGTACGGCGGTGCGGTATGGGTGAGGGAAGTTGGCGGGGAGGAGAGGCCAGTCTTTGGTCTTCTCATAGACGTCGATATCGGAGACAAGGGGACATGCGAGTTCCCACTTGTCGTCGGGGTGAGCAAGTTCTTTCGGCGGACACAGAACACGAAGGTAGGCGTGCCCCTGGAAGCGATGGGGATCACCCTTTTCATTAGCGGCGGCGTGTCCGGTTAGGTTGAAGACACAATAGTCCTCATAGTGAGTACCTGATCTGTCCACTCCCGAGCCAATACGAACTGATTGACGAGCAGTCAGATGCAACGGATCACAATCAAGCTTACCACCCTCATAGAAAGTCTCGCGGATGTCCTTAACAAGATAGTCGAGGATGTCTATCTCATCTTCGACGGTTCTTGCGGCGACGAATTTCGAGTGAGGAAGGCGGGGGTAGATGGCGTAGGGATGCTCTGGCGATTTCTGAACGAGATGACGGGGGTCGACTATGCGAGCATGAAGGAGATCAGCGCGGCGCTGTACGACATAACAAAGGTACGTACATAACGAGGTATCCGTTTGGAACGTCGGAACTGAAGGAGTGTTGGCAGGCATAGTCGCAGACAAAGCAGGCACGTAGGAATCCACCAGGGAGTTCGAAGATTGAATGCAAGTTGCGAGAGGACTAAGACGAGGAGAAATAGAGGGAGAAAGTGGAATGGGGGCTTCAACTAGTGAGTTCTTACTTCTTTTATATGTTTCTTGCTCTCTTTCTTTTCCTCTAGACTTATCTCCTTTCTCAGACGACTCTTCGTCGAATTCCATACCCGACAGTAAGTTCAACGAAATACTAACTTGTCTTGTTCCAGTTTCCTTCGTATTTTCAGCAAAATCCATGCGCCACAAAGGGAACGCCAGGAAGGCCGAGTTTACTCCACTCGCGCCATCTAGATTAGGCGGCCGTCGGGCTACGCTTGTTTTCTGGGTGCGTACTCTTACAATCTTATTTTCAGTGTCACCGATTACCAGTGCTGCTCTTTCACTGCCTAATTCGGATTGCCAACACTTACTCGATTCGGATTGATTTTCGTCCGATCGCATGTTTATCAAGGCAGGCACGCTCTTGGAATCATTTAGGTTTGATCCCCGTGCCCTTTGCCCTTTACTTCCGTCTTCGTCATTCTCTGTTCTGACTCGCGTTGAGTGGGTCGTCGTGTGAGTATTTTCCTTCTCATTGGGACTAGTCTGAGAGCTAACTTCAGACTCTTCCAGCCCGTCTGCGGATTCCTTATCGTTGGAAATACGATCGCTCTCCGTCGCGCAGAACTCGTTTTCATCGGTGTGGTACCCACTGTCAGGTGTGTGTACTGCTTCTTCTTCCTCAGTCAGCTCACGAATTGATGACGACGTTTCGGGGTCACTGGAGTAGCCTGAATACGGCTGCCATTTCGAAGGATCTTCTCGGTCATCGCGTCGCGCGATAAGCAATCTGTTTGCCATGGCGGCCACCCATTCGTCATTCGTCATTTCTTTTTCATTTGCAGGTCTAGGAGGTGCTAAACCACTCGCTTCATCCTCGCTTTCCTCCCTTTCGTCAGCTGACTCGGCCGGACTAGGTGGAGGATCTCTTGGGGTTAATTGGTGGGAGGGTAATCCTACAAAGAGGATTCGAGGACGCTGACCGGCGCGCTCTGGTGGAGATACGAGCGTTTCGCGCAGCGGTTTCTGAGTCTTGGGGTCCTTGATCACTATGTACGTCCCATCCATTCGTTCGTCGATTGATACAAAATTGTCTCTTTGCCAGGGGCGTCCTAATAGCAAATGAAATGGTGTCTCGGTACTACTTGTTACAAACAAGTCTCCCGGCATACTCTTACCACCATACTTCAAATTTACATCTCTTATCACTCCTTTCAATGTACCTTGCCCCCCATTGGCGTCGTTTACCATGGTTTCTTCTTCTAAATCAATCAACATTCCTCGCATCGCGTTCGACACGACCGACTCGTTAACGATATTCATCATCGAGCCAGTATCTAAGATGGCCTTAATAGGTTTCCCTTTGAAGCTCGTCTCGAATTCTATAAGTCCTGCTTGCGAGGTAAGGAGGGATTTGGGAGCTTTTGAGCTCGTTCTCACAGCAAGACTCAACTGAGCGCGAGTATTGCGCTGTTTGATCATGGATTGTAACTCGACTCGCAGTTCTTTCGACGCGCCGAGCATCTCCCCTACGGTAACTGTATTGGGGACTGCGGTTTCGAGTATTTTGTCCATAACGGCGGCGGGGCTCGCGTGTTTCTGTTGAAGTTTACTGATTCTCCCTGTCGACTTTGGCTTAACTTCTCTCTTCTTTTTAGATACCTTGTTTGTCTCGCGATCTGGAGACTCGGATTTCGGCACTTCACGTTTGGAAGACTTCCATTTCCCTTCCTTATCGACGACAACCTCTGTTCCTGGTGAACTCGACTTCTTAGCTTGAAACTTCACTCGTCGAGGCTGTCTCGCGTCAACTGGGATCGGCTCCACAACCTCTTCTTCTTCCATTTGCATGTTGGTTATGTCGCGCATAGGGAAGTCTTCATCGGGAGAAGGAGTGTTCGCGTCGTCAACTTCACCAGGCGCTAGAAAGGGCTTCCAGTGAGAGGGTTCTTTCACTGTTCCCATTCTCTCTTTCCAGGCGCGACGACGATGTGTCGTTCTAGAGGGACCCATAGGTGTAGGTTCTCTTTGTTTTCTCCATTCTTTAGTCTTCTCTACTGACTGAGTTCGCGCCTCCCGAGACGTTTTCGGTTTTGCAGCTACCGGATACGCGTCGACGGCAGCTTTATTGCCTACGTAGTAACTCGACATATACTTATCTTCCTCTTCTTCCACATCACTCTCCGTCTCATCATATTCGACGTCTTCCTCTTCTTCTGACTCTGAGGTTAAGTCAGATTCGTCGTCCATATCTGTTGATGTTGTCGACTCAGACACAACAACTTCAGATTCTTCTTCTGAGGTAGTTACTACCTCTTCTTCTTCCTCTGATACCTCGATTTCTGACTCAGTATCTTCTTCCTCACTATCATCTTCTTCTAGGAAGCTATGATTTACTTCTGGTTTCTTAACTTTGCTATAGAAGTATGCGGGGGCAGGTCCACTCGTCGTATAAAGGTACGAGTTCACTTCTCTTGGTGCATTCGGGGGCGGCGTCTGTCTCTTAACAGCGTCGGCGATAGATTCGGTTCCTCGTTTACTGATAAACGAGCCGTTTGGCCAATTCCACTTCAACGTACTGGGGTTCTGCGCAATTAACCCTCTCTCTTTGAGGATGATCAACTCGGGACATGCGGAGATTCGGTGATCATGGGCGCCACAACCATAGCAAGGATGCGCTCCGGGGGCAACATAGGAGTTGGAACCGTTGGGATATCGAGACTGAATTCGATAGGAACTGCCAGGCATTGGCACATTATTTGGGTACGTAGCTTGATTGTTCATATGAGGAGGAAGCTCTCTCTGCTCTCTCTGTTCGTTCCTTGGAGGTTGTCGCAGTGGGGGTGCTTGAGCCATGTTGCTCTGGGCGAAGTGCACTTGAGATTGTTGCTCGTAAGGTGGACGTATACACTTCACTGCATTACCGCTAGCGTCGAGATTGAGAACTTTGAAATAGAGCAGACTATAGTCGGCTTCTTTTACCGACATCTTGCTAAGTCGTTTGATAAGGCCCTCGACTTCTTCGTCGTCGCCTCTAAACTTGGTCTTAGACTTACGGGTACGTGATTTCTCTCTATCTTTTCCTTTCTCCTTATGTCTGGGACGAGACTTCTCACTTCGTCGCTCTCTTCTAGATCTCATATACCGCTTCTCCATTTCAGAATCAGTGGATTCATGGGATGATAAGTCGGTGTCGCTATCATCTGAAGTGTCTTCACGCCCAACGTCAATTCCAAACGCCTCAGGATCAAGCATCATAGTCGTGAAGTTATCACGCTGGAAGTACGCTTCTGCGACGGCGCAGACTTCTTCCATTGTGAAAGGCGTCGAGAGAGATCTGTTGGGTTGGGCGGCAAGTAATTTCGTTTCCAATAGACTCCTCAATCTATAGGGGATTCCTAACCAGAAAAAGGTGTGGTACTCATGCTCAGAGAGCTTCTTTCGCTGGTATAGCATTCCAGCCTTTCCAAGGTACCGTCGGTAGTATCTTTTCCATTGGGCTAAGTTAACACATTCTCTCTTCCCACTTTTTACAGCGAATTTCTTCACGTGGGTAGGTAGGTAGAGCAACTGTGCCTTCTCGGCGTCGTAGTATTTGAGTAATTCATTCTTCAGGTCAGCCCATCTCCTTTGTCTATAAGGCTTAGAGGCTCTAATGAATTGCTTTACCGGCGTAGAACAATAATCGAGTATTCCCTCGCATCTCTCTGCCGAGGAAACTACTTTATATTTCGCTAATAACTTCTCATAGTTTTTAACGAACTGCTCTACATGGGTATAGCGTCCTTTGAAAGTAATAGGGGCATCTCGATGGTCTCGCGAGGGGAGTTCATGTAGATGTGATGTCATGGGGGTGGTAGGATTAGCAGCGGCCGGCGCAGCTATGGGGATTGTAGGAATAATGGGGATGGGGAGGGATGATGGAGTGTAGGTTGGTACTGTAACTGGGATATTAGACAGAATAGGTAGAGCTTCAGGGGATGATGCCCTGGATGAGGTCACAGATGACACAGGAGATATGGGGTAGAGGGGTAGCTCGTTCCAAGATCCCACACTGGGGTGGTGGTCTGAGAGCTCGAAGGAAGATACGGAGGTACTAGGCGTACGCTGGGGTTGTCTATATGAAGTAGACGCTTCGGGGAATTCAAAGGACATATAATCCTATTGAATTAGAGGATTGGAAAGGATATAAATGGTACACTCAATAGTGTATATAACTCGATAAAACCCTTTAGACAAATATCTGGTCTTTCGGGGCGCGGGTTCGAATCCCGCTCTCGTCACCAGTTATCAGGCTAGTTCTGGCTTTGAACAAGGAGCTGCAGGAATAGACCTTAACTCGTGCAGTGATCCCAAATGAGATGGCGGTCGCGCGGCAAAGAAAACACTAAGAATGCTCGGGGCTGCAAGTCTTAGGTTTTACACGTATATTATACGTGTGTGGCGGGGTTTATGAAACAATAACAACTATTGTAAGTTGTTCAGTAAGTCGCAGCTAATCAGTAGCTGGCGGGGGTTCGGTAGTTCAGATAATCAATAGACAGTCGCACAAGATGGTATGTGGCGTAAACTCGGTACAATCACTTCAGTATTCGGTATTCGGTATTCACAGACAGTATTCTGACACCAACAGGAGGTGTATTCGGTAAGAAAAACAATGGTAGGAGTACAACGGACTCTACTACAAACAGCGGACTAGACTTCCAGGTGAAGAACTAGTTAAGACGACGACGGTATTCAGAACGGTAAGTGAAACTTTTTATACAAAAATCCTGTTGACTGGGGAAATTTAGCCAGGAGTAACTTCAAAGTACAGGAGGGAAAACTCTGAGGGGAAGGGAAACTATTTATTAACTAGCAATTTGCTACTTATATACAAGTATTATGCATAGCCTCACATCAAGGCAGTACACTACATAGCCTTGAAGCACAGCCATAGGCATAGCCTCAACGCCGCGAGAAAAGAGAAAACAGCCTCAAAGCTGTGTGGTACATATTAGTAAGCAATTGTCTGTAAGTAAATGCTGAGAGTCGAATTGTAAGTACAAACGGCATGTTATGCTCAGGCGTAAAACACTTTTAAAGCCTGACATCCGCGGGGAACGATAATCAACCGTCCTCGGTTGGCGTAGTCTCAGCATTTCAGTAGAGAACACCAAGAACAATCCATTTTTCCAATAGTATAGTAGTGACTCCCCATAAGGGAGGGAAACGAAACAGCAAGACAGCGAGCAAGTAGTATCAGCGATAGTAGATAAAGGGGAACTGTTGTGACTATATAACGGAAAACATAGCAAGGAAGTAATCGAAAAGAAACATAACCCAAAAGAGACGGAGAGGAGAAAGTACGATGATAACAGCAACAAAGTAAAACACATAGTAAGCAGAGGTGACACAATAAGGTGACAGTTCAGAGATAGGAATTGGGAGGGTATAAACTCATCCATCCCAACGTTTGGTTCTCTATCCCTTCCCACCTAGGTCCTTTGAAGTCCGAAGGAAAAGGATAGCCAGGAGGGATAGGATACCAGATGCTCTTCGGAGTCCCCTTGGACACTTTGGCGGCACGACGAGCAAAATATGTCAGGAATCGACACATAAACCCAAAGGGNAGGTGACGATAGAATGGATCCATGTAAATGTAGATAAGGGCATTCAAGCCCCTGCGATTGCCTGTCTCTTCATAGGATGGAAGGTCATCCTCTGTATAGAGAGGAACAACGGGAATAGGGAAGTTGAGTATGGTCAACGGCTTTTTGAAGTATTCGGCTGGAAAGATGAAAGGACGGAAACGACGACGAGGATAGGATTTCTTGAAGATGGTTAATTCTTCAGCAATGAAAAGAACATCGACGCCAGCGTCATGAGTATTAGTGATGCAAGCAGGGCCAACACGATAGTAGGCAGCGCAATTGTGGTTACCACAAAAGATGTCGCCTACTTCGAGAGGTCGGGGAAGTTTCTCCAAACGTGTTTTGTTGCGTTGGTAGCATTCAACTACCAGATGGGGGAGAAATCCGGCAAGACCAGTGAAAATATCGCCTTGAAAGAAATGAACTTCTTGAAACCGATTGCAAGGAGGTACAGCAGCTATAGGATAAGGGTCTTGAGAAGCGAAGGAGGGTGGTGGTGCAGGATGGGATAGTGATGAAACCGAAGACGTATTGGCTGGATTATTTGCAGTATGAGGTCTCCATGGAATGCGACCTAGAGCATTGATAGTGCTAACAATGTGGGTAGTGGAATCATAGGTTCCGGGAGTTGCTTCCAAACGAGTGAAAAGCGAAACATCCGAATCCGAGTCAGAGGTAGAGGTATCATAGAAATACCCTCCCGGCTGCGACCGGGCAAGATGAATGGGTGCACGAACGGTGCTGGATGATAACGAACGAGGGCGGGTGGTTTGTGACGTGTGGTTTAAGTCGGTCATCTCTGTCTCATCCGGGGTAGACATGGTGGTTTAGGTGGAAGAACAGAGGTAATGACAAGGACTGTCCCTGTCGCTATATAAGGCAGCTTTCGTAAGGCATGATTTGGGGGTGGTTCTTTTGGTAACGAACACTTTTGATAGGCGAAGACTTCTAGACTTTTAGGCGGGGACCTGAGCTGTCCTAATGGCGTAACTCAGGGAATCCCATAGTTCTGGTACGTCTTCAGAACTTGCGCCATTGCTTGCTTCAATTTCTGACTCGGTAGTGGGTGGGGCACTGTTATCGTCCAATAGGATCTCTGCATGTGAATCTCGCTCAGCGGGGTTCATAAACCAGTGGGTGCGGGTAATGTATGGGATTAACCGAATTGCGGATACATTCTTCGGGTATTCAGTACCATCGGTCTCACGCAAGGCATAAGACTCCCCCTTGGTTTTTCGGACGACCACGAAGGGTCCGAAATACCTGGGGCGTATCTTTTTAGCCATAAGCGTATCATCAATTCCTGCATTTCTAATCAGGACCAAATCTCCTGCAGTAAAGTCTTTCTGAATTAATCTGTAATGAAACCTCTTTTCAAACTGTTTCTTTGAGTTGAATCGGGCCTGGAATAATGTTTCTGCGGCGTGTTCTATTTCTTCGGGCTGTTGTGATATCTGTTTGATGCGAGCTGCTAATAACTCAGCGGTTGTCATATCTTTACGAAATGAATCTCCAATAAAGGTAGCTTCCATTAAGTCCATAGGGAGAACAGGATCGGTGGCATGCAGTAAGAAATAAGGGGAGTACCCTGTAACTCTATTAACCGTGATACGGTCGGCAAATACTGCAGCAGGTAGGTAGGTGGACCATTGTCGTAGATTGCCATCGGCGGAGCGGATAATGGCTTCTCTAAGTATGAAATGTCCTCTTTCAACAACTCCATTGGCAGCTGAGTTGTAAGGGGATATGCGTATCTGTGGGACTCCTAAACGTCGAGTCAAAATCTGAAAAGCGGCAGAAAACTGTGTACCATTATCTGTAACAATGTGTTGGGGACAGCCATATCTGCAGATAATCTGATCCCAAAGGAAATCTGCTAGAGTCTGAGATCTTTGGTTCTTTATGGCCCTAGCTTCGGTGACTCCAGTTAGATCGTCTTTTGCTGCAATGATATAGCGGTATCCGAGAGAATCAAGGGGCATGTACATAACATCCACATAGACTTTCTGGAAGAGAGCTGTAGGTCTAGAAACAGTGATAGGTTTCTTCATTTTCTTTAGACTACGCACTTGGCATTGGTTGCAGCTCTGGACATGATGTCGTACATCGACATGCATGTAGGGCCAGTAGAATCGTGTGGAAAGGAGTTTGTAGACTGACTCCACTCCTCTGTGTCCAGATTTCTCATGGGCTTCAGTGAGTAGAGCAAGGCGGCGATCAGAGTTTAAAACAACAACGAGGGGAACACCTTTCTTGTTGTCCTTCATCAACTGGTCATTCCTGTAAATGAATCTAAGGGCTTTATTCAGGAACCGTTTCTTCTGTTGGACTGTGGGAAAGACAGGTGTCTCCAGGGTACGTAGGAAGTGTCGTATATCCTTTAGATTGTCTTCTGTGTCGCGCCGGTTAAGATAACTAGAGGGTAACTCAAACGAGTCATAGGAGGGGATAATGAGTGGTGGTAATGAAGGAGTTTTAGTAGCATAAAGAGAAGGTGTGGAAGCGAATAGGGCCACTCTATCCAACCAGGAGTCGTCATCACTGACAGGTGACTCGTCGTCTGATGCTAGAGGGCGGCGTGATAGTGCATCGGGGCCGTGGAACTTGGTAGCTGACACATGGACTAATTTGAAGTCAAAGAGTTTGATCCCTTGGATCCATCTATTGATAGTTGCATTGGGCTGGAGATCTGGTTCATTAAGCATTCCCTTAATGTACTGAGCATCAACTTCAACAGTAAGGTTCTTGACACTAATGATGTAGAAACGCCAGTGGCGTAATGCACGATAGAGTCCAAAGAGTTCTAACTTGGGTTGGGAGTAACGACTCTCTCTGTCAGTCATAGGGATGGAACCAAAACGCGCAGGACGTCTCTTTCCATTCTCATCTATTTGTGACAGGATCATGCCTGTGGCGTATTTGGAGGAGTCGACAGACAGAATGACAGGGAGATCGGAGTCATAATCAATGGGGCGTAATGCCGGAGCAGATGTAACAAGTTCTTTTATCTTCTGGAAGGCTTCTTCTTGAGGTTCCCCCCATTCCCATTCTTTCCCTTGATGGTATAAGGAACTCAAGGGTCTAACGAGTTGGGAATAGTTCTGAATCCAGATACGGACAGTACCGCACAGTCCAAGGAACTGTCGTACTTCCTTGGGGTTAGATAGAGTTGGCCAAGATAAGATCTTAGATATCTTGGATGTATCAGGCGATCTGCCTTCTGCGTTACAGTTCTGACCTATAATAAGGACTTCAGGTTTGCATATTTGAGCTTTGTGGCCAGAGAATGTGGCGCCCGAGCACTTGATCTTGTGCATAATACGATGAACATCCACGGCGTGTTCCCATATAAACTGACGGATCTCAGGGTTCTCAGGTAAAGTGGCAGGAAGCCCATCTTCATCTAAGTACTGCGACTTAGGTCCTTTAATAGCTAAGTCGTCGATAAAGATGTTTGCGCAGTGAGGGATCTCATCTTGAATAATGTACACCATACACTTCTGAAACTCAGCGGGGGAGTTTGTAAATCCAGTAGGTAGCGCCGTAATTTGTAGAAGACCGAGGGGAGTCATGAATGCAGTGAGTTCTCGACTGCTAATGTCGAGTTTCCTGGCGTCGAAGCCCCAGAATAAGTCGAAGACTGTATAACAGAAACAGGCGGCGAAGTTCTCCACAAAGTCGTCGACAATAGGGAGCATGCCAGCGTCGCGAATTGAAACAGCGTTGAGAGGTTGAAGGTCGTGGACGATACGTAGCTTCCCGTTCTTCTTAACAACACAGAACCATCGGGAACGATACGCAGAGTCGCTGGGTTCGTATACACCGGCTTTGATCTTCAGGTTCAAGACCTCAATAACCTTCGTAAGTATTCCCGGCGGTATTGGGATGTTGCGATATTCCCAAGGCGTATGGGGTACAGTCGGGATAATGTATGGCGAAAAATAGGACTCCTTAAGAGTCCCGCGTTCTTCATCCTCGAAGGCTAGTGCATCTTCATTCAATGTCATTATATGGGTGAACAGTTTCTCCTCTTCGTGTGATAAGAAGCCATCCTTGTTAATGGCGAGGATGTCGAGGCGTTCTTGAGTTATCTTCTTCGTTGGTTGGAATTCCGGTGGCTTAGGAGGGAGATAGGGAAGTGTGAGGATAGGGTCTTCCGGTATCGTGCGGCGTACGTGGCAGTCAGGCGGCATAGTCGTTGAGATAGGCTTGATCTTCCTATCGACACGCTTGTACATCGTAAACGAATTAACACCAAGCTCTTTGTCGTTGGTGTTAGCCAGCAGTGCGAGTTCGTCGTCGTCTTCCCAGTCGAAGGGAGCTTGGGAGGAACTCGTATGTCGTCGTTCTTCTATCTTAAATCCATGCTTCTTGAGTCGTCGTTGGAACTTGCGTTCCTTTCGTTCTGCGTGGTAAGTCGAAATGAGAGAAGGTGGAAGTGGAGAAGATGAAGATCCTGCCACCTTAGCGAAGTAGCAGGGTAAGCGATGAGTCTTAGGCGAGGGAGGAGAAGGAATAGAGACAGAAATCTTAGCTGTAGAGAGATTGATCTTAAGTTCAATCAAATCAAGCCAAGTTGAAGAGATAATAGGTCTCTTCATTGAAAGCAAATGGTTGTGCGAAGGCACAAAATAATGAAGGTAGGGAGGGGGCGAGGAGTAAAGTACAATATGCTGCGTGTGGGAAAGTATAAGTCCGAGCAATAATAACAACCGTAGCGCGCTGAGANAAAGTAAGAGAACGCGCGCGACGTGACGTGAAAATCATNNAAGTAGAATGGCCGTCATGAAGAGNTCGTAANAGTAAGANNGANAAACGACGTGATGAATTCCGGGAATGATAATGCAGGGGSAGTTATAAGTCCGAATCGTACTAGCGAAGGAACCGATTTACCTTTCGGGCAATGGGGTGTAAGGGGGAAGTGGTACATGACGAGGTGTTGGAGCACGAGGAAGTAGGGGAATAGTAGATATTGTCTTCGAGAAAGATATGGTGCGGGGCCGAATGGGACGGGATGGATGGATAATCGTAGGTTTCACGGGTTGATTCTAGGTTCGGTGAGCGTATATAGTCGGTGAAGAAATTAGTATACGCACAAGTGGCCCGTATACTGTCTCTTCGTACTCGGTCTGAACATACCGAGTCCTCTGAATCAGCCCTCTCTCTCCATACCCGCGAGAATCTTGATCTCTCGCCCTCGAGGAAAGAGTTGGAGTCGGAGAAGGAACCGGATTTGGCCGAAATAGATAAGGTAGAGAATGGCGGGAAGGAAAAACAAAAGACTTGGTCGTAGGAGAGTGAGCGTGCCGTCGAGGCGATAATTGATGTAGAGACCGCTGAGATAAAGGCAGACGAGGAGCAGGGTGATAAGTCGGGTAGGGATGAGTCCGATTTCCAGAACGTCGGGTTGTTGGGGTTGTTGRCGAGGTGCCTGCCGACCAGCGGGGTAAGGTGGGGGTGGAGGAGAATTTCCTCGAGTTGTKGGTGGGTCGCGGGGTCGCATATACGGAATTGGCGATTGTATTCGCTCTGGTAAGGGCCTGCCTCCAGTTTGGGCTCTCTGAGTCGCTTCTCGRACTTGGCGGATAAGRTCGGCTCGGTTGGGTGGAACTGGGACGCGGGTTTGCGGTAACACGGGGATCGGGGATGGGCTGTGAGTTGGTCGGTCGTGAAAGCGTTGGCAGCCTTCGCAGAACACCATGAGTGGGCGCGGTGGTGTAGGAATATGTATAGGACGAGGGCGATTGCGGCGGTAGCGAGACATTTTGTATATCGATTTTGTTTGCGAATCGTACCTTTCGGTCTCGACTTGCGGCTATCTTTTAGCATGCTTCTTTCGCGGGGAACGATCAATTAAGACTTACCGCGATTTATTAAAGATGCGCGAAGGGGAAAAAATACCAAGACAAGAGATTTGAGGTGAGTCGGGACGAGATTGTGAAGCCAGCACAATCGAAAAGATGCAGGTTTAGAGGCTGCGAGTGGGAGTGNAATTCGATGTACCTAAAAAGACAAAAGCACAGGCGGCGCCGTAGAAGTGAGACCATTATCAAGAGAACATGAGTGGGGAGAAGCAGTAGAGACAGTGGGRGAATGCGTAGCGTCAGGGAGATAGTACAAGGGGATGGGGTGTTTGCTCAAATTGTCCCCATGGACAGCGAACTGAGTGATCTTGGAGACGAACTGCCTGAAGCAATGCAGGCAAATAGGTCTACTCTGATCGCTATCATGGCGGAAAGTAGCGGATAGCGGGCCGAATATAATTGACTCGAATTGGAACTTGATGGCTTCACGTGCACCAAGCCGAATCTCGGCATGATCGTAAGGCACGGGTTGGAGTTTGTCGAGAAGCCCAATTCGGTGGCTAAGGCGCATCACTTCGGGGTCCTTATAGAGCGGGTACAGTAGAAAATCGAGTAAGTCGGCGATGTAGTCCTCATTTTGTACGCGGGCGACATAAATTGCGGCTAGCATGAATGAAATGTCGTCGGCGTCTAGCAGGGGGTTGTACACGACATCGGAGCGGCGGACAAAGAGGTCGGACACTTTCATGAGCTTGAGGCGGTGTAGGTGTTGGTTAATATGGGCGGGATTGTATAAAATAAGTTCTCGTACCTCCTGTAGATGATCCGTATAGCCTTTGAAGGCGTAGTACTCACGGATATGCTGCAGGCCTTTCAAAGTGTACCTGCGGATCGACGCCCAGATCCGAACCGTCTTGGAAGGAACTGATTTGAGACGATCTGCAGTGGGGATGACCGGTCCGAGGCTTCGATCAGTGACGACATCGGTGGCGGTGTTCCTGGGAGCTTCAGTGAATGGCCAAGATGCGCGATAGTTACCTAACGGCTGGATGAGTCGTTGGCCTAGCCACTTAGATAGCGCCTTTGTAAATAGAATTTCGCCGTCGATATAGAATAGCTGGCCGAGCAGGCCGTTGAGTGCGTAGGCGTAGGTTGCGTGATCTGTGCGGGGTATAATTGAGTCTTCAACTCGTCGGTTATTCTCGTAGAAAGGAGGGTATTGCGTGACGGGTACGCTGGGGTCATCGAAATCGGGGAGTGCTGTATCAGGATTGCCGGGGTCTATCATAACAGGCGGGACTGGCGGGAAAGCGGGGATTTCTCGGTCGCGTTCGGCATGAATTGATTGAATCATCAAGCCGAAGGCGGCAAGCAACGGCGCCATAATCTGAATTTCCCGGAAAGGGAAAGGGGCGGTGTTATTGCG
>LBLO01000666.1:0-18665 GCA_004354395.1 Chondrostereum purpureum | reverse complement strand
TCAAGGCCGATGATAACGTTGTCTCTCCCTGTGTCTGTAATGGGAAAGACTACCACTTCGGAGTGGTCACCAATGTGCATCTCCAAGCGCGCAGCCGCCGTGATGCGGCCCGCCTTATTGATGGTGCCATCTACAAGTGGGTGTGGGCCATTGCAAGCATGGCGTATTCGAGTTTCTGGCCTTCTTCTGCTTCCTTTTGTGAAGTATAAGACTGCTAGTAAAGTACTAAAAACACAAAGAACAAAAGAAGCATTACATATAAGAAAGAACTATACTTGCTTCTCCAAGATAACTATCTGAATTAGTAGCTACTTAAGATATATCAAGATCAAATAGCTATTCTCCCAACTTCTCTTATATTATAGAAATATAATACAAAATTCTATCTCTAAATATCTACTCTGTATCTGGTATTATATCTACTATAATTCTAGTGTACTTATAAATTCACTTTTGAGCTCTTTTTAGAGTACTAGAGATCTCTCTGCATAGCAAGGATGCATCTCAGAAGACTAAATAGTATGATACTACTAGTATAAGTCTTATTGACATCACAAAATATCTTTAACTATGAAAGTTTTCGNAAAAGTGCCACATTTGTGGCACTAAACTCGGCAGACCAGATGATGACACAGTCACATAGTAACTCCTCCTTCTACTCTTCCACCTCTTCTCCAACAGCTTAACTTGTATGAGGGTGTCTGCTGTGCAAAGTACATACCTTGCCAGCATGAAGACTGCTACCAAATTTGGAGACCTTCCTGTCGAAATACTATCAAGAATCATAGATCTTTCACGGACCTCTTCTCAAGCCAATCTTGGTCTTACATCTCGCTTTCTATATTCAGTCACGAATCCGATAGTATATCGACATGTCTATCTGTATACTGGACCGTCATTGAAGAAGTTTTTAGATGTAGTAGTGAGTGAAAGAGTAGGGGATGAAGTTTGTCGATATATAAGATCTATTCGGATCTTGTTTCTGTGAGTTTCCTGTTGAGTTTCTTTTCCATGTACATTTTGTGACTCGGATAAAGCTCTAGGACGACCATAGCGCTGTCACTTGCAATAAAGCAATCTAGACTACCCAACCTCACAAAATTCCAATACTACGACGTATCACAGAGCTCTTCTATTGTCCTAGACGCGATTACCTATGCGCTGCAGTTCCCTCGTTTAGATCCTTAAATCTATGTTTCGCCAACGTCGAGACATTCTTCAAGTTGCTGGACACCCATCGTCAGACTCTGAAGTCTTTTAACGTGCAGAATCTCCAAGTCCTCACTGAGTCCGTTACTGTGTCCTGTCCAACCCTTGATATGTTGGAGACAATGGAGATTCCGTGGTCGCTTTTATTCGCGTTCGTGCCCTGCACTCCTAACCTCAGGGCGATCACCGTGGACTGTGCTATACCAGAGGAAACTCCAGGGATGTTTGAGAATGCACTGCAAGCGTTGGAGAGGTATAGGGTGGACACTGGGAAGGCAATAGATGTGGTGTTTACCTTGACAATACCGGGGTCGGAGGAAACTCTGATCAGGACGTTGAAAGCTGCTTATCCCTCGATACAGTCCCTTACGATTTGTAATACCCGACACAAGATGCAGGTAAACTTGATGTACATCGTCTATCCAAATCATCTGCTAATACCATCACGNCTCAAGCCATTCACAGACGAGATAATCGCTCAGTTCACTGGCTTGCAGTCTCTGAAGCATCTATCTCTGTTCGCTGACACCTTCAAGCCACTGGGAGAGAAATCGTTTGAAGAGAACGTCAAGATGTTGGGAGGTAAATGTCATCAACTATACGAAGTTATATGTTGTAAGTGTGAATCCTTCCTCGTTGAGTGGGTCTCATACCTTTGTTACAGCTTCAAGACAAGAGTCAGCGCACAGAGTTAAAAAAGTGGAAAATACTGGATGGATTGAGGTCCCACTCGAATCATAAGACACTCCGTCTTTTGACAACTTTCTATGCATCCTACGGAAACGTCCACACACAGAATACATAGATTGTCCAACGGCCACACTGTAATATATACATCCCCCGAGTGTAAATAGGAATGCAGGCTACTCGGGCAACAATTACGCTACACGTGCGAAGGTATATAATTATAGTAAAAAGTTTGCAGAGACAATCAACACCAACAGAGCAGAAATGTGTCCAATGAGTGAGGAGGGTTTGGTGGCGGAATTATCAGATGTTGCAGTGTTTGCATCAGTAGTATTTCTGTGGGTAGAAAAAAAAAGTTGAAGAAAAAGATGGAAATTTTGTTAAGTAATCGTGCTCTAATTCGTAAGAAGGGAAAGATCATTACGAGGATGAAGGGGGCCCGTATTCAGCAGGGACGTCAAGAAGTTCCATGCCACCAAGGAAGACTAGGGGGCAGATGAGGTAGATTCTACTAGTTAAAATCCGGGAATACTCGCCTTGCGTCATACCACCGGTTATATGTTGAGAAAGATGGCAATGAAGCACATCAGGGCCAGGATTTGTCACAATATCTGGACAAGTCGAGTTAGAGGCTGGGAGGCCATAATCAATAGAAAAAGCGCACATCGAATCGCCATCCAAGAGCCGACTTCAGATGGTGGAGTGTTGAATCCGTCACGAAGAGGAGGGTTTACCAAGTTGAAGGATCCAGGCGCAGACTCAGCTGCTTTCGCAACACTTGGCCAAACGAACGCGCCTGTTCCCTCACCGAGCACCCAGAACTTGTTGAAGTGTTTGTGGATGGGGTGTGCAGGCCTTTCGCAGGAATCAGCTACACGGGCTATGGGGATGGTCACAGAAATGAACTCACTGAGTAGGTCCGACCCTCAAGACAAGGTCAACAACCGTCCCATTGTCATAAGAGAAGATACTGTCGGCTTGGATAAGAGCAGAGTTGGCAAGAGGTCCTGTACCGTTCTGTTGAGCCTCAACCACATTAGGCCAGACAGTGGACCAAATCAAAGGGTCGCTATCCTCGTAAAGATTGGGCTGAAGGCCAGTATCGTTAAGTGCCCATATAAACGCGTCAGGTCGAGTCATTGTCAAGAAGAAGGTCTGGTCGGATTCGGGAGGTGGTGGAGTGGCAGGGAAAGGAGGTGCAAGGAGGGGTTCCAAGGCGGTATTGTTCTGAGAGGCGGGTTGGCCAAAGTAAGCCAGAGAAGGCTTCGACGTAGGGATCGCTGGATAGCCAGGTCCGGGAGCAACGAGCTGGGGAGCATCAGAGCCGTATTGCAAGACAGCATAACCGGTGAGAATCTGATGAATGTCCAGTCAGGTCAATACTCTCGACTTGCATGTAATGATGTAACTAACCTGCGGGACGACATTAGCTGCAACACGAATAGTAAAGGCCTGGCCGACGTCTTTGTCCAATTTGATGAAGACTTGATAGCGTGTTCCAGATTGGACCTGAATAAAGTTCTGCACGTGAAGACCGGAAATCTTGAAGAGCCACTGGTGAAACGTACAGGCAAGATATCCACAGGTTGCGAAACGTTGACATACTGCCCTTCGATGGCTGAGAATACCGGTGATCAATACAATTTTACGCAAAGCAAAGGAAACAGACCGTACCATAAACATACAAAGGATGTTCGTCGATCGAGAATTCCAAATCCCACAGACCGCCAGAGTTGACCACGCTAATCGAGGCCCAGCCGTTATTGATCTCCTCCTCGTTCAGAATGACCGAGGTTAGAGTGTTGTTGAGACCTATCCAGCCACAGGATTGTTCAGTCTACGAACGCAATGATTGAAAAAGGGAGACCTACCGGAAGGGTTACATTCGGAAATCATTTCAGGAGGGACCTGGGACGGGTCGGACTTGGGCGCATCAGGGGGAGGGTTGATGATGGGATTGTCGAGTGTCAGACACCCTTTCGCAGTGACATTGCCAAAGGCACGCAGAACAGCATATTGATCCAATTCAGCTTGAGGTGGGCACACCGACGATCCTCGGCCGTTGATCAGAATTGAGTCGACACACCTGGAGGTGCATAAACAATTAGAGAAGAACATGCCCAAAACCTAACATGGGAACTTACAGGGGCTCAATGCCAGATAGTCGCCAAATCTCCTCAATCTCCGGGGATGTCCGGTGACGCCAGTCCATGATGGTGATAGCATGTGAGTTCTTCTCTGCTGTTTTCATTGCATCCTCATCACTGCCAGCAAATTGTTTGAAAGGTGTTTCTCTCCCGCTGGCAGGACTGGTATAGATGTTATTGATGTAAATGTTGGAGATCAATCAAAAGTCCTCACCGAATCGTGATGGGAAAAAATAGACCATCATCTTGCAGTTGCTCTGTGTGGGGGACATCATTGGCATTGGATATGGAGTGCAAGTGCGTTGGACAAACTTTTGTGGGCGTGAGCATGGTAATATCCATGCTGGTCAGCGCTCCACGCGTAGGTGAATGTCTCTCCTGGTTGGATAGCCTTTTGCGATACTCCTGGGACCTACCAGAAGATTGTATGTCAGTAAAGGTGTGCCAAAAGTGTCACAATGTCCCATACCCCATCCGACCAAGGAGTACCAAGCTGCTCAATCCCATGAAAATGGATTGTCATTGACTCGCTGATACTGTTCTTGACAACGATCTATTCCTCGCGATATCAGTACGTTGGACTTGATTGTTGGACAGAGTAAATACCTCGACGTTATCACCTTCGTCGAGAACGAGCTCTTCGGCGGGGAACTTCCCATTGAGAAGGTAGACGAATCTTTGGGGGCCGTCCAAGACATCAGCACGCACAATATTGCATAGAATGTCGCTGACGCTTACCGCTCTTTAACACCATCAGGGTTGGCAGTACCCTCTGTTACCTCCACTTCATAGCGTACAGGACTGGGAATGGAATGAGTTTCTCTTGCAACCGTCTGACCATGAAGCTATATGTCTAACCTCGAGGAATCGTCCTGGCGTCCATAGATCTGTGATGAGCTCTCTCGGAGAGGAGATGCAATGGATGAAAGGAACAGAATGGAGGAGGCTAAGAAGGAAAAGGACTTCATTTTCGTCCACGGTCAAAGTGAACAGGACTCAGGACGAAAGCGAAGGAAATGCAATGAGAAGCGCCTACTTTTAAGTAGTTACATTTTTGTACTTGCGGCAACTATACCCATCTAGCTTTCAGCGATTTAGTGATCATCGAGCAAGCGCTGCCCGAGATCAACTCACCCACAGCCTCAAACTGTAGGTGATCCATCATTCTTTCATGTTTCGGCTGTTAGTGCGCATAAAATCCATGCAACGCAAGACGGAACGTCGCGGTGAATAGAGCAGCTGTCCCTTGCGAAGATCTCAGAAAGTGGGCAAGACGTGGCAAAAGAATGATAGACATCTTCTTCATCTGTCGTCATCAATCATAGCAGAAATGTAGTCAGAAAATCCCAGTCTCGATTTAAATACAAGAATCAAGCTATAGTTGAGCTAACCAGGCTGGAAGCGCCATTTTTGCGGCATACAGACGTCCAAGAACATGAGAGTCGTTGATCAATGATGCAGAAGCTACAAACACGGAGATAAATTTATCGACTAAGCGGTCCGCCGTGTGGCGTTCTCGTGCTGTGACGGGCTGGCCAACACTCGACGCATTACCCAAACTGATCTGTGGTTAAAGTGCTTGAAGAGGTCACGCTGAATATTAGGAGGCCGCGCACGGTCCCAGAATAAAGCGCCGGGAGCCCATAAGCACCCTCAGAAGCCCCTGGAGGGTACAGGAGCACGGTTAGCGCATGTTTTTTGGGCGCAACGGTGTTAGTCTAGCAAGTCGAGTGTTTGATTTGTTTGTCTGAATCTCCTGTCAGCAGATTTACAACTTTGCAACTTTCTATACGGCGGAAACAGGTGCTAGAGCATGCCAGTTGGAAGTCCTCGGGTATAATTCCAAGTCTCGCAGGGGTTTGTTCAACAACGAAACGAGTCCAACAAGCTGGACGCGTCCGCAAGTATAAGAATAAACTTAGGTGCGTAAACCACAAATAGCACGTTGCCGGGCTCTACGGGGAGATATTCCGCCGTCTGCGGAGACTACATTATTTGATTTGTGTAGGCGTCGACGCAAAGAAATGCGGCATCGAGAAGTTTGGATATGAGTTGTGTGTTGAGCTAGTGGCCTTCTCTGCCGATAAATGATTGTTGGATCTCGCTGTTATATGCTCATGGTTGGAGCATTGGACAGAGCTCTGAGCTACTTTGGGCATTGATGTGGAGAGCAAGCGATACTGAGGCAAACCTTTTTGCATCCAAAGAATAGGGTACTCCCGATCCACAGTACAGAAAGATAGTACATAATATTGAGCCTGTTTATAAATGTCTAGAAATGGTAATACAAGTGTGAATGCGAAAGACGAGTACAACGACCGTGTGTTATAGTGATACATCCCGCGAATAAAATAATTGCATAGCGCCCGAACTTGTTCACATCTTCCAGATAGAGAACACGCTTCCTAGTAGAACAACCGCCACCCCAACAAAAAACCCACTTTTCGGCAACTCACTCTTCCTCCTGAAAGCCCCATTTCCGGACTTCTGTCGCTCATTGAAGCCCGGTCCATCATGTGTGGCGTCGACAGCNTGGGAGCAAATCCCGGAGTCGTAGAGCATTTGCGACGGTAGTACGACCACGGGCTTTCCTCCTCTGGTGTACTCCACGTTCAGGAAGCCTTGCGATCCAACCACATATTGCTGACATGTCAGAATATCCGTTGTTGAAGTTGAGGTCAGGTATGGCGTTCGAACGGAGATCTGGGTTCCGTTCTGGGGCTGGTGGGATCGACATCAGTCACGGCATACCAGAACAGATATCCCTAAAATCACTTACAGGAGATCCAATGTTGGTCATGATGGAGATCACCCCTCCTTTTGATATGGCCAAGCCATGAGAGCTTGATGTAAGGACTTCCATTGGAGAGGTTGCCCAGTCTGTTGTGTGGACGAGGTGGTTCCTGAGCGTGTTGAGTTTTGCAGTGACGTTATAAGCATGGGTGAGGGCGTAGCCTGAGGTCCAAAGAGCTTCACGGTTGTCCTATACGCCGCGATCAGTTATGTTGGCACAGTGAGAAACCGAGAGGAGAACTAACAGGGTCAGCGCCACCAGTAAATCCCTGTTCCTGTCCAGCATAAACAATAGGAATACCGTCAGACATAAATGTGAAAGTCATGGCATTCCTGAGTAAGGCTTGTTAGCGAACGACATTCAGATCTGAAGTCATGGTCAACGTACAAAAGACTCTGCTCGTCTCCAGAAAATCCTCTCCATCGTGAAATATCTTGGTTCTCCAAGAAGTTCCCAAGCACAGTGACGTCCTTGAATTTCTTCCTACTCTCTTCCAGCGTGGAAAGAACTGCGCTGACATTCCCCTCTCCCGGGATTTTGAATGCGCCCACAAGCGCATCATACAATGGGAAGTTGAGGACAGCATCCAGAGGGCCCTGGTAGGGTGCCACAGCGTTCACATCACCACTGAATACCTCGCCGATACAAAAGACCCCAGCGCTCTTGCAGAATCCCGACCAAAAGTCCAACTCGACATGCTTGGTAGCATCGATCCGGAGTCCGTCGATTTCGTACTTCGCGACGAGGTCTTTGATCCAGTTATTGTACCNGTCCATAACTGTTGGGTTACTCGTGTCGAGGTCAGGTAGAGGGACGTTCTGATCACCTAACCAGCAAAGCTCTTCCGAAGTCGAATTGCCCCACTCAACTTCACAGTACGAATGGTAAAGCGACGCATCCTTAAACATGTACTTCGAATAATCTGGAGAGGTAGAAGTGGCCATAACATTATTGAC
The DNA here is from genome assembly GCA_004354395.1 of Chondrostereum purpureum. Classification (NCBI taxonomy): domain Eukaryota; kingdom Fungi; phylum Basidiomycota; class Agaricomycetes; order Agaricales; family Cyphellaceae; genus Chondrostereum; species Chondrostereum purpureum. Next base: position 10,872 of record LBLO01000666.1, on the reverse strand, counting down.
CACAACATCGATCATGATATACCTAGGAATAGAGTCAAGAACGGTTTTAGATTATTGGCGTGGCCTGTCACGCACATGTCTCTGCGATGTAGTTCAGCAATCAATGCACGAAGGTCGTCTTCGGTGCCGAATCTGTCGTTGAGTTTAGTAGCATCCGCGATCCAGTAACCGTGATATGGGTCGCCGTATGCTGAGCGGGGTCCTTCATAGTTCTGATTGATAGGCGAAATCCAAACTATAAGAGAATGGGTCAGGAATTTCGTTGAGATGACCTGGAAGCTAGCACAGCTGCTACCACTAACTCGCTGTGAACCCTGCCTGTTGGATGTAGTCCAAATTCTCCCGAATTCTGGGATTGAGAGAAGGTTATTTGAGAATGACAACCCCGGCTGAATTCTACTCACGTAGTCCAGGTACCCCCACACCACGTTCGGTCTGTTGTATTACAAGCGTCACGGTTAGCACCTGGCGGGAGAGCATAACGGTCGGTCAAGAGTCTTTCGCAATGATAATCAGATGATGCCCATAGCCGATAGAGAAATCAGGCTCAACACTTACTGATAAATACTTCGCCCTCGCCATTCATCAGCAGTCGCGGCAAAAACAGACACCGTCGAGAGTAAAAGACAGACAGATGCGAGCAAGGTCTTGTACATCGCTGAGGAGATATAGAAATGGCGTTCTCGATATAGTGAGAGTGTTATTGGATCTGTGAACGCTGAATGAAGAATGAGTGAGAGAGTAGTGGTGGTGGTGAGGGTTCAACGCAAGGGTCTCAGACTGACGCATCCTATTTACTTACACATCCACCGTGGGGCCGAAATCTTAGACCTAAGCAACATATGCTTTGATTCGCTTTGATTTGCTTTACGGTAACAGCGCTGGACTGGCAATTTGGCTAGTCGTGNCTCTAGATCACGGGCTAGCGTCGGATATCGAAGTGTCGATGGTAAAATGGTATTTCGGCCGTACCACTGACTTCGATACTCGAATAGAATAGTGTCAAGACTTCACCAGATAGTTGTAAATGTACCTTTTGTGGCCTTCGAAGACTGTCTAGAGTCCAATGGTAAGTCTGTAGCACAGGGGAGTCCGGCGAACTATGCCTATTGTACGGTATGGTGCAAGTTACTTCCGGCAAGGGAGTATATTTCAAGCACGAGTTCCATTTGGGTACCGTCGCTCTCTATGATAGTTCGAAAACGTTTTTGTGATTCAAGGCCCCCAATATGCAAATTTTAAAGCATGTAACAGAAGTTCTGTAGGTGCACAGGAACAGCTCCAGAGCGAACTCAGCGAGAGTTTCGACACCCAGTGGAAATGAGAGAGGGATTTTACGATCCTAGAATCCTAGTACTAGTACATAGTAGAGGCTTGCTAGTCTTGAATTGGAACAGTCGGGGATCACCGTCAAAAGAAAACAGGGCACGTACAATAAGCGTGATCTCCTTTAAGTGGCTTGAACACAGGTTCCCCCCATCCTTTGTAAATAAATGGTATCAGTGACAGCACTGTCTTCCCTTGAGTTTGTATGAGACTACATGGCTCGAGGACGCTGAGAGTAAGTTGCTGGGGACTGATTGTGACTGGTCGTGAGAATATTACACACCTCGGGTATGGCAGTGGCTGTCCGCAACTCACCTTNACTTCCGCCACATTCCTAATCATGAAAATTCCCAACAGATACCAACTTTACTTGTCTAAAAACTAATCGGTAAACACATTTCCCACTCTCCAATTGTTTTNGATACTCTAGGTTTGGTTAGATGACAATTCTAARTGCCTCCGGGTTCCCGCGACTTTGCTCTGATTGAGAGTTTGACGGTTTAATTTCGTTCTCCTTATCATCTTCTAGACTACTCTGAAGTGCCTATAAATCGCTATATCATTCCGGCATATCCTGATGATGCTCTCTTCGCGTGTTGGACACGCGATGGTGGGTCAGTCTCCTCCGATCACGTTGAACGTGTTGAATCGTTGCCTATCAGATGTACATCTCTTGCCTTTCCCTTCCATCCCTCTAAGTACATACTATGCTTCGTAAACTTTGGCGCAAAGTTAAGCGGAAATTCTTCAAAAAGACCGCGACTAAGTGTGGTGTGCCAAGCGGCACTGTGCCTTCCATTTGCCGCATCGATGATAATCTACCTATCATTCCTTTTGTACACGATGAAGTCAACACCTACGCTCTCCCCGACTACATCCTTCAACTCATTACAGAAGTTTCAAGTCCGTCGGACGCGTTAAATATAGCCCTCACGGTGTGTTATTTTTGATAAGGACTCTCCAACCTCTGCACTGACAAGAAACTGTTTTATGTCAGTGTCGGCGCTTATACACGGTCGCTCTTCCGATTCTCTACTCTGATATTAGAATACGCTCTCAACATCATTCATCGCTCATTCTCGAAGTATTGAAGAGATACGACAAGGTACTGCTCCCCAAAGTCCGCCACATCCATTTTCAGCCACGCAATTCGGAAATGAGATATGGTGGTGCTGAGGCGTTCGTTCATTCTTTGGAGTCTATCGCAGAACAACTGGTGAACCTCGAATCATTCTCGTATTTTGCAGATGATGTTCCACGCGAGAAACTGTGGGCTGCCTTACGATCAAAGTAATTATCCTTCAATACATCTTTCAAAGGGAATCGCTAAGAATAGGGTGTTTAGCTGTAATAAATTACGATCTATAAGCGCAGAGCTAGACTTTGAATCTTCTTGCCCTGTCGAGGTTCGTCTTCCTCTTGAATTTGTATACTATATCACATCATGAGGCGACCCGAGCAGATATTCCAGCTCAGCAATTTGACACGTCTATCCCTGAAAGTATACACAGGCGAGCGAGGGGTGCCAGAAAGTTTCTGGGGCTTTTTGGAACGCTCTCCAGATCTCGAAGAGCTGATTCTTGACTCTGTCTGGCTGCAGCTAGAACTGCTTCCTCTTTTAGAATGCTACTGGCCAAAACTCCGACGACTTTCTTTCTCCCCCAAAGCCCTCGACTTCTTGGATTTCCCCGAAATACCATCTATGCTTTCAGAATTCATCACTCGCCACAGTGAAACTCTTGAGGAGCTCGCACTACCTTCAGGTTGGGAAGGCTTTGATACATCCACATCTAGTTTTACAAAGACTCCGCAATTCCCTCGACTTCGGACACTGTCTGCATGCCCCAAAGCCTTCCTTTCCTTTCGTTCCGCCGAGATGCGCCACCTCAAAATACACCGCGAGTATGGCGATTATTCTATCTATGACGAATCCGATCTCAAGGCTACATGGGAGAATTTCCCTAATCTCCTTACTTTATCAATTCCATTCCACGGGCTCAGTAGTTCGATGGGATTTCCATACCAGACGCTCTTTCTTCAGATATATACCCAACTCCCMCATCTGCAAGAACTGGAAATCTTTTGGACTCCGTCAATGACACGTTTTCCATGGGTAAGGTTTATCGCTTCTCTATCCAATCACTACATGAATTGTCCCACAGACTGATCTATTCGCTTCTCCTCTTATGCAAAGACTCACCTCGCTCACACTCGTACTCTATACATTTATGCGCCCCGATGACGGCGATCCTATTAAAATTGTTTCTACCGCATTCCGCTCTGCTCAACCCCAACAACGACTCGAGAAGTTCACTCTTCAATACACCGAGCATCTCGTCGATTATTGGGTCAGCACCATGGATGACCGAGCCCCCTGGATGGGTGTCTCGGAGTGGATCACCTGCGAAATGGCTTCTCGAAGCCCAACGGTCCTCGCCATTCGACATTTCATGAAAGCAGATTGGATTATCAATCCCTCTGATTCCTCGAGGTACTATCAGCAAGTCTTAGACCCAGCTACTAGCACTTCGAGGAACTCCGACAATCCAGTGGCAAGTAAGAGTGTAATTCATGAAGGGTGGTTATCCCCTCAGACATACTGGCGTCGCTGGGACTGAATTGACGATATTTATTGATTTGTAACTGATAATTTATCCTAGCATCCGATCCATCATATATCATATCACGCACCTATCTTTATTCTCAATGCCCAATTCTGTACACCCAAAACCCCATGCATTTACCTTCCATGTTGTAACGACCACGCTTCCCCAGTACTTGGTATTTATTGGAAAGCGCCACAATACCTTAGTAAACCTTTTGCGTATGCATCATTTTCCTGTATCCTGTAAATAGTCTTCAAGAAACCAAATTGTTGTATTCGCTTGAAACATATCCTAACGTATGGTTAATAATACAAGGTATATTTTTGAGTTGTGCTGGGAAGGAAGGGTGAAGTGAGCGAAGGACGGAACTTGGGATGCGACGTCGAATGGGCGATTAAAAGGCGACAAGAGATGTGGGGATACTAAGTTGATACTAAGTAAGCTTCGTGAGAAAAGTACATGGGAACGTGCAGAGGGTATTCAGAAACGCGACGTAAAACGGTAGTAGCCAAGCGTGAACGTTCAACTAATCAACAGAAGAAAGGACAATAACAGGGGGTAAGAAACCATGATCCCTACCTGTACAGCCATTGTTATGCCAAAACCATTATAGAAAGGATCATGGAACATGCGGCAACCAACCAAGAAGTTAAGGGCCGCGATGAGCTGTTGTCCGCAACAACACTCCCGTCGTGAGTCGCACCAACTTGTGTAGCGCAGATGTCAGACCCTATGAGCATATCTGAGGGGACAAGGACAACAGGCCGACCACCCTTGGTATATTCAACGTCAAGATGGCCTTGAGAGCCAACAACGAACTGTTGACATGTGAAGATGTTTGTTGTCGAGGTTGACGAGGTGTATGGAGACTGGAGAGATATCTGGGTCCCGTCCTGAGGCTATTTTTGCAAAAATGGAGTTGGTAAATCGTGAGAAGTGGAATCAAAGAAATTGAATGCATACTGGAGAACCGATATTCGTCATGATGGAAATCACTCCTCCTTTCATCATCGCTATTCCGTGTTCACTGACGGTAAGAACCTCCATGGGGTCTGTGGTCCACGAGGTGGTGTTAACGAGGTAGTTGCGGAGTTGATTTAGTTGCGCCGTTAGATTGTATGTCGCGGTCTTCTCGTACTTAGAAGGCCAGAGAGGTTCTCGGTTCCACTTAGAAGGCGATGATATGAGCACTAGAATGTAGAAGACATTGTTATAGACTTACGGGGTCAGCGATACCAGAGAACCCTTGCTCTTGACCATAGTAAACAATGGGTATGCCATCGGCCATAAAGTTGAACGTCATTGCATTACTAGAAGTAGATGAGAAAAGGATATGAAGGGAAGTTGATCTACGCACTGAAGGCTTTGAATGTCCACGGAGAAATTGCCCCAACGGGAAAGGTCCTGGTTCTCTAAGAAGTTGCCTAGAACTGTTAAATCCTTGAACTTCCCCCGGCTTTCATCCAGTGCCGCGACAACTGCCGAGGTGTTTAGATCTCCGGGGATTGCAAACGCCTTGACGAGTGCGCTGTACATGGGATAGTTCAACACCGAATCAAGAGGACCTTGATACTGCGCCACCGCTTCCACATTGTCACCGAAAACTTCCCCGATGCAGAAGACACCTGCAGCAGCGCAGAAAGCTGGCCAAAAGTCCGATTGTACGTGTTTGGCAGCGTCGATCCGGAGTCCGTCGATCTCGTACTTTGAGACCATGTCCTTGATCCAAAGATTGTATTGCGTGATAACGTCTGTGTTGGTCGTGTCCACGTCGGGAAGAGGGACTTTCTCATCACCCATCCAACAATTCTGCTCGGACTCTACGTTCCCCCACTCGATGCCACAGTAGGGNTGGTAGTAGGAAGCATCCTTGAACATGTATTTGGTGTAATCCGGTGTAGTTGAGGTGGCCATCACATTGTTTACAACCACGTCGACCATGATGTACCTTGCGAACAAAGTTCAAAAGAAAACCGCGGGCCAAGTTGGTAGACATACATATCACGTTTATGAAGTTCGGCGATCAAGTCTTTCAAGTCGTCCTCAGTGCCAAATTTGTCGTTAAGCTTGGTAATGTCCGCCATCCAATAGCCATGGTAGGGGTCTCCGTACGCCGAGCGCTCACCCTGATAATTTTGGTTGATCGGGGATATCCAGACTACGAGTTGGAACAATCAGTATCAGGAAGAGCCGGAGAGACGCAAAATCCAAGAATAAGTGAGACTGAGTTTAAAGTGACAGCCTGCAGGGTTTTTGTGGGGAAATCAAAAATCCGGAATCGTCCAGAAGGTATGGGGAAAGTATAGGGCAACTATGCCCGAAGCGAAGGCAGCGAGAGGAGCGAAACTTGTACTCACCAGCCGTGAACCCAGCGTCCTGGATGTAGTCCAGGTTTTCACGTATGCTGGCCAAGACCACATGTCAACCCCCGCAATGCCAAGGGTTACGAGTGCACTCACGTTGCCCAAGTTCCTCCGCACCACGTCTGCTGGCCAGGATCGCAAGCTGTGAGGTCGGAACCTTCAGGCAGCGCGAAACGGTCTGTCAGTATCCTGCCGCAAAGGTTTATTTATCGGTTTGTGAATGCTTAGAATGGTTGAAAACCTACTGATAGATACTTCTACCCCTCCACTGCTCTGCAGTGGCCGCGAACACGGTAGAGGGAAACAGGACGGCAAGTGCAAGAGTCAACCCGAACATGACCTGGTAGACTTGAGATAATTTCGTTTGGTGTTCAAAGAGTGAGGGTCTGCTGAAAGAGCGTGGCGGTTGAGTTCACGGACCCAACCTCGGATTCTGGTTCAAACGAGGAGAGGAAAAAACGAGAATGACGGGGAAAAGAAAGGGAAGAAGTCSTTTTACAGGAAGTATAAATCCAGGCGGCGGTTCGTATGATGATCCAGGGGAAACGGGASCATCTGACCGGCCAGGCCACATGCCTTATTAGGCCGCGCTATTGCTGCCATAGTGATAGGGTTCCGATTGAATGACAAGATGTCCAGGGTATAGCATTCTCATTAACTCTAGCACAAGAAACACGCAAGAAAGGGTATTTAATTGCAGMTAGTGGTGGTGGTAGAAGCTTAAGGAGGTGATGAGGCTTACCTTCAATATATGCGGCTTACGTCATACAATTGATCTGCCTTTGATCCTCATGCAAATCTGCACTGCCACTCGGACTCTTGTCTTGACTCCCACCGATTTTGATCATAAATATGGACCCACAAGCTCTAAGGCTATCAGAACTACTTGTAGAGAAACTGAAAAAGTAACTGCTCTCTAGAATACTGGGGCAAAGTTCTAAATCTCTACTAAGGACTGCTTCATCTTCACGCCTTCTCGTAGGCCTGACTGGGATCCCCGCATCAGGGAAGTCTTGTTTTGGAGAAACCTTGTTATGCCATGTCAATAAGATACTTGAATTGGATCCCCACAACAATGAACGGGCTATTCTTGTCGGTCTTGACGGGTGGCATCTCACTAGAGCTGAGCTTGATACATTCCCAGATCCCAAACTTGCTCACGACCGACGAGGAAGTCATTGGACGTTCGATGGTCCATCGTATCTCACATTCATTAAGCAACTGCGAAGAGATCTGGACTCAGATACGTCTACTATTGCAGCCCCATCTTTTGATCATGCAGCCAAGGATCCACACCCAAATTCTGTGTTGATCCATCCATATCACAGGATTGTGATCATCGAGGGACTTTATACACAATTGTCGATCGAGCCCTGGAGAGATGCAGCTTTGATGCTTAATGAGCGCATTTATCTTCGAATATCCATCGAGGTGGCGCAAAGGAGATTGATAAAGCGTCATGTTGCAAGTGGGGTTGCCCGTGACACAGAACAAGCAATCTGGAGAGCAGAGCAGAATGATATGCCTAGTCAGTATCGATATGCGAGACCTCGAGGGCTTTTCTGATAGCTCGAATTTAGACGGCCGTTTCGTCATGGAGAACATGATCAAACCGACAGTGATAATCGACAGCGTAGAAGATCCTATATATACCTAACACACCTAGGGATGTTCAGTGTTAGGCCCAGGGTCACTGCTATTTTACAGTCCTTGGTGGAATGGTGGTAACGAACAAAATCACTTGTGCGAAGTCAATACAGGAGATGCTATGGGTGGAAACAATGTCTACATGATGTTCTTYTGAAAGATAGCCAACGAACAGAAAAAAGTATGTATAGAGTTCGAGAGTTCGGCGTCAAATCACCAATGGAATCCTTTCCATNAAACCGTCCCAGAATTTATTCCAGTCCCACTGCTGCCATTGCTGCTGAGTCTGAGTTGATCCATGTGGGTGCCACCCACCCCAGTGCCAGACTCCGCCGCCGCCGTGTTGATCATGGTGGCCGTCGCTGCTGGTACCATGGTTTGGATTAGTGGAAGGGCCGCTTGAAGCTGCTGCCGGGGTTTCTGTGGCGGCAGCCTCAGTAGTAGATTCAATAATGGCAGTTCCGATTGGAGTCTCCTCATAAATCGAGGACTCGACATAGAAGGACGACTCGGTTTCCGTTGCAATCAAAATGGCACTGGTGTGGGTCCCTGTTACACTAGTCTCTGTCATCGTTTCCGCAACACTTGCAGAACTTTCGCTGGCGGCTTCCACTGTTGTACTGTTTTCAACCTCCTCGGTGGTGAATTCACTGGCAGAGGATTCGCTGACTGCTAAGGTGCTCTCGGTTGTGAATGCGCTCTCCGTTGCAGAAATACTCTGCGTGGAGCTAGCCGCCTCACTAGTTGTCGTCACCGCCACTTCTGAGGAACAGATTCCAGAACCCTTAAGCAGAGTTGTGGGGACGAAAACTGCTGGTTGACCGCCATAGCTGTATTTGACGGTGATAGAGCCTCCGACAGGCACATTAACGGTTTCGCATGTCAATATGTTGGTTAAATCAGTGGCGGACTTGTAAGGGGTGGGTACAGATGCTGTCAGATCGTCGCGAGCCTACAATATGGCCAATCAGACAAAATACAGAGTCAATTGACATGTAGTAAGACTCACATCTACTCCGATGTTGGTCAAGATAGATACGACTTGTCCTTTCATTAGTGCGAGATATGAACTTTCTGTTTTGATAATGCTTGAAGCCGCAGTGGCCCAATCGGTAGTACCAACCAGATGGTTTCTGGCTTTGTTGAGCTCCGATGTGAAGTTATATGTCGCGGTGAGGGCATATCCAGAGTGCCACAACGGTTCGCGGTTTTCCTGCCCAAGATATAAGACAGTGCGTGAAATTTGTAAGGCGCACTTACAGGGTCTTTGGTGCCATGGAACCCCTGTTCTTGCCCATAGTACATGACCGGGATACCGTCCGACATAAAGGTAAATGTCATGGCGTTGCTATAAAGTTCCGTGAGTATCACTCTCCATGAATCAACAAAAGGGTTAACCCACTGAAGGCTTTCCACGTCGGGCGAATAGCGCATCCATCGCTCCACGTCTTGATTCTCCAAGAAATTGCCCAAGACTGTAGCGTCAGCGAACTTGCCTTGGATTGACTTTAGTGCATCCCCGACTGCTTTCATGTTCTTCGCGCCGTTCGTAGCGAATGCTTTGGTCAACGCACTCTGCATGGGAAAGTTGAGGAGTGAATCCATCTGGCTCTGGAAGCCGGCCACATAAGGTACATTGTCCGAGAATACCTCTCCCATACAGAAAACTCCGGCACTCTCGCAGAAGACAGGCCAGAAGCTAGGTTCGACGAGCTTTGCGGCGTCAAGTCGGAGACCATCAATTTCATACTTAGTCACCAAGTCCTTAATCCATGTCTTGTAGGTATCGACGACGACCGGGTTTGTGGTGTCAATGTCGGGGAGGGGGACGTGCTCGTCTCCCATCCAGCAAGCGTACATAGAGGTGGAGTTCCTCTCATCGAGCTGACAATACGGGTGATACAGAGACGCGTCCTTGAACATGTAGGGAGAGTAATCAGGTGTGCGGGAGGTGGCCATTACATTGTTGACGACGATGTCCACCATAACATACCTGTGGTATTCTCAGCTATTGATGCATAAACGACAGAAGATGAATTTCTCACATGTCTCGACGATGAAGTTCTGCAATGAGTGCCTTCAAGTCCTCCTCCGTGCCAAACTTCTCATTCAGCTGAGTGACGTCTTGGACCCAGTATCCGTGGTACGGGTCACCCCAAAATGTGCGTCCCCCTTGCCAATTCTGGCTGATAGGAGATATCCAAACTGTCTGAAGTTCAGAGGATATATACGCATGATAAAGTCAAGTACTGACCCGCTGTAAATCCAGCGCCTTGAATGTAGTCGAGGTTCTCTCGAATGCTAAAGCCAAGATACGATTAGAATGCCTCCTAGGACAGAAATAGAACCAGATTTACGTCGACCATGTTCCTCCACACCACGTCCTATCCTGAACGTTGCAGGAAGATAAATCAGAACCTTCCGGGAGGGCAAAACGATCCGTCATAATTCTAGAACACCGAAATAAGCACCGACATCAAAGGGACCGTATGTTGATGACACGTACTGGTAAATGCTCCTGCTCCTCCACTGGTCTGCACTAGCAGCGTAAGCCGCTCCCGAGAAAAGAGCAGCTACGGCCAATTTTAGGGCATACATTTTTGTAAGGAGAGTGGATAAAAAGAATGGCAAGATTCAAAGGAATCTAACAGGAAGTAGGGAAATAGAGAAAGACCTCAAGAGATCTCTTCTATGCAGGCTGTGAGCAGGACGAAAGATGGGTGGAGTAAATAAAAAATATCATCGACCTTTCCTTTTGTACTTGTTGTAAGAAAGGCCCATATGCACATCTCTCTGGACCACTCGGGCTCAGGCACGCGTTGATCCGTCGCGTTTCAGACGCGACGTAGAAATCGAGAAACTCTACCCACGAGGGCGGTTTAGCTTCGGGCATCAAGAATGCCGCCGCTTCAGTCTACATGCCCTCGTGG
>LBLO01000665.1:0-18718 GCA_004354395.1 Chondrostereum purpureum | reverse complement strand
GCTCCTTGAAGAAGCCCTGTCCGTGTGAGCAGTGGATAATTAATATTATTCAAGGAGCAACGGCGGTCAGTGGTGATGGTGGATGAAAAAAGGACGTCTCTCAACTCGGTCCGTACCGAAGCTCTTCACCGCGGCTACCATCGTTTTCGACTTTCAGTGTGTCTTTCGGCGCCTTGTCACTGCTCCAGGAGTGCCATGGAGGTAGACCAAAATAGGGTTTCTACATCTTCACCCACGCCCGCAACGAAATTTGCGTCTGTGTATACTGCTTTGAACATTCCTACTGCTACGTGTTATCCTTCCCCGAATACGCTACAATGGTCAGGGGATGGCCAGCTCTTTCTTGCTACTAGGGCAGCCGTGTATCTTATGGTATGTATTTCTCTCATTCTACCTTCCAATTTGCTGACTCTAGAAAAAAAGACTCCAGATCCTGGTATCAACTTTGAGCCACATACCGCCATTCGTGCATCTTTAGAAGAAGAAGAGAGTACTAAAAAAGCTCCTGAGACGGAGCTGGGGTGGTTCAGGACGATGGTCCAGCTTGACAAGACACTAACGTGTCGATGGCCTGAGTATGTTCAGGGTGAGTGTGTCCTATGCTTTTGCATCTGAATTCCACTCAAAAAACATGTACAGACCCAGCGACCCAGTCGCTGGGATCCATGGACATAAACATAAGATCCATCGCAATTTCTCCCAGTGATATCACCTCCGACGCTGGGTATGGCCACCATCCATCCCTCCACCCAATCCTAACGCGTCATGAAGCTGCGTTCTAGCGATCCTTACCACCAACTCTGACCTCTCTCTTTGGAGAGCCGGAAACAACAGTATTCGTGGCGAATGGGGYTTAGTGTGTGACGTTACGGCTTTTATTTTAGCACAGTTCAAGACGGATGAGACTCGGACGGATGTTGGACGCGTACTGGCCGCACAAACTGTTTGTAATTATGCGGAGGTTGATTTTTCGCTTTATTCAGTACTCATTTACTCCTCACCAGGCGTTCACTGGACCACTAAGGCTAACTTTGGTTGCGTCCCAGCTCCTCGAGTCGACAGCTCCTTCTTGATATGCGGGAACAGAGCAGGTTCCTTGTTGCTTCTAAGGTGAGCTTAACCACTGCATTGTCCTTGTAACTTCCGTCGTCTCTTGTGCTGATAACCAATAGATATGATGGAAAGTCTGGTGTGAATCTCGTTACGACCATTGAAGTCGCGGACGCTTGGATCACACAAATTGATGCTTCTCCTTGGATTTTGTCTGGGCCACAAACTTGTTTGTTGTTTCTCCCTCTCTTCTCTAGTTCCCCTCTCACCCCAAGTTTAGGCGAATCCTTAGTCGCATTCGCCCTTTCAGATGGTTCCGTTGGTGCGGTTAAAGTAACACAAACATTCGGACCAGGAAATTCTGTTCAAGTGACCTACGCCCAAGACGTAATTCACGTCCGCTCAGCTGACAAGCGAGCAGTCAACTCTCTCAAGTGGGCAACTCAAAATGTAAGCAGTCTCCTTCCTTACTCCACGCCGGCACTCACGCGCCACACCGTATAGGTCCTAGTCTATAGCAAACCAGGAATCTTAAATTTATGGAATGTATCCTCGGATTCTCATCGCAAGCTCGCGTTCAAGAAGCAGAGATTGTCCGTCGGTTCGTCGGTATATCATCCGGTCTCGGGAATTCAATATGTTCCTCAGTGTGATGGAGTTTTAATATCGTTATTCGATGGGACGGTGCATTTGTTGTGTGGGATTTCGGGCGAGACACCGAAGTGGGATGAGGAGAAGCAGGTAGCGGAGGTGGTGAGGAAGGTGTTTGTTAGAGCTGAACGTGGGGCGCGGTTTGAAGATGTGAATAATACGTGTGGGTTTGTTGGGTATGATTGCGATGGGGTTGTTGCTTGGTCTATGAGTATGCGCGCCTCTAACATTGCACAGTAGATTGTTCACTGATTCCTGATGCAATAGGTCGAATCGGCCAGCGGATTTCAGTTACAAACACGACGCGAAACACAATACGATGCTCGTTGTAGCGCGTTTGTGGGACGGTCTATCGGACGAAGCCCTCCTCACGGATATCAAGAATGTTTTGTTGACTAGTCACGCAGGTACCATGCCCTCCTGTCAGTAGTCTGGTTTTTCTCTACTAACATCTGTGTGCCAGCTTCTGGAGAAGCTCCACCATCCCTCCTCCGTTCAATATTCTTCCACATACGTGATAAACCTACCTTAGCAAGGCTACACTTCTCACTATTATCAATCCTGCAAGAACCATCTCCAGACCACTCTTTGGAGGTATCACTAGAAGCAGGAGGAGTCCAGAACCCAGGCGATGTTCGAGACAGCCTAGCCCGTCATTTGTTCGGATGGGATGGGCTGATGTGTTTGAGAATGAAGTTGGCGTTGGCTGATTTCGCTTGGGTGCGTTTTTCGTCTTTGCATCACGCAGATGGACTGATAGATAGATGAATTGAACAGAAAATCTCCTCCGGTGATGAGAACCGGCAGGCAGAGTTTGGGACCGCAGCGCAGTTCCTGTTGAATACGATTTCGCACCGGAATTTGAGGACCGTCTTGAGGCATCTGAGAGCTTCTGTGTCTTTTCTAACCCGTTCGTCAKTTTTATGTTCTCTGTTTGTGTTGATCTCATCTTCGGTGATTTACAGAGGAAGATATCCCATTCGCACTGCGCGCAATCATTCAAGCCATGCTTCCTGGTACACCTGCAGACATATCTACCGAGGCCAAAAACCTCGCTGATGAACTGGGGGGCCGGTCTTTCAACTGTGCTTTCGAAAATGAACGATGTCCGGCATGTAAGGAGGAGGTGAAGTTGGAGGAGATTACGATGGGGACCTGTGTGAATGGACATCGGTGGTGTAAGTTTATTTTCTCTTCCGTTCTCGTTACATTGAATGAGTGGCTGAGASTGAATTGTTGGTATCAYTAGCTCGATGCTCGGTGACGACCTTCATTTTGAATACCGCGGAGGTACGGACGTGTGTTGGGTGTACGAGGAAAGCGTTCTTGGGGGGAGRAGAARGTGGGGGAGAAGGGTGGTTCATGCGCACCTTGATTGAATCCGTACAGCGTTGTCTCTTTTGCGGGAACAGGTTYGTGAGCTGGGGTGGTGGGAGATAATCACACAACGAGGAGGTTGCTTCTAGCCTCGCCTGTTGCCTTCGCAAAACTAGTGGTGGCTGGTTCTTCAATCAACTTGTTTATTCTTTTCATCTTTGCGGCGATGGGTCGATTTTTTGTTCATATTCTTCCGACACACCCGGAGCCTTCTTCTAAAGAATCCTTAGCGGTGTTATCAGCTTAGCCATCCACACATTCTCTTTGAAATGGGGCTTGGGTCCTTGTGGATAGGGTGGTCAGATGAGGCGTGCCTTGGTTTTCTCCTTTCCCGAGGCGATACTCAAGGCCTATTGTATCTTTTCTGTTGTTGTTATTGTGAATAATATCCTTCCCATTTAACTTTATCACAGAGTCCACGGTACGATGAGATCCCTCTGAGTTCAGGGCACCATCATTATATTCGTGGAGGAAAATCCTAAATGAAAAGAACAATGCTATTCGTTGCCCCGTTCCGCTCTTCTTGTTACATATGTCAGTGAAGGGGAAGGATGTATCTTCTGACTTCCCGCCGCCGCGGAGTTTTGTGGCAAACGAGACAGATGGGTTTNATTTTATTTCGTCTTGAGCCCCATCAGAAGTTCTGGATCGGTTGCATGACTTTTAATAAAGACGGATGGGTACATGCGGCGCTATAATGGTGTGTGATAACGGAGGCTGTTTGTGTTGTCGGAGGGTTTTTTCATGTGTAAGTGTGGCGAGTACCTGAATCTTGGAATTGAAATGACTTACACACTCATATAAAAAAGGTTGAGTTCGTTGTTAGTAGCACTGTTAGGCTGACTTATTAGAGGGAAGCAAGCGAGAGGGATGGTTCGTTATCGAAACGCCGCCGCCCCGGGCCGCAGTGAAATAAAAGGGTTCAGGGACGAATGGAGCCGGAAGCTCCACAGGGGGATCGGTYGTAGCAGTTACTTCGTTCGAGACCCAGTTCATCTTTGAAGTTGCAGAAGAGAAAGATTCYYGCGAATACCTCAGCCACAGTGGCTGACGCCGTCCTCAGGAGGCGCTCGCAGAACCNAGGAAGGGGATGCGGGGCAGGGGGAAAAGCTTGGGATCTGCATTTCACGGGAATTACGGATCCAAGTGATCCGTGAAGCCGAGAAAACACAAACAAAAATTGATGGTGATGAGTCAGGTGGCAACGAGGATAAAGCCACATTGGTGAAAAACGTTTTTCCGCACTTTGTTCTGCTCTGTAAACTTGCATCTCTTCTTTGGCGCCGCAGTGGGAAATTCGAACGAGGAATAGATATCTGACGGCTATCGTGTGGTAGGAAAGTTGGAAAACATGTATTACAATTGGAGGAAGAACTACAGCGTGGAAAGCAGCAATCAGGGTGAGTTTTTTCCTCCGATGTTTGGGGGCAATAGTAGTTAGGACGACCCGGGTGGCTGGCGATGGATGGATGAAGAGGGTGGGTGGCGAGCAGGAAAAAAGAAAAAGTCTAAGGATTGTGGCACCCGGTTGTCGGAGAAAGGAAGAACATGAGGCCGCACTCATGATCAAAAGAAGAAGTGCGGAGTTCAGAATTTCTGGGCCATTCTATCAAAAAACGCCACATCCCAGTTCTGCCCCCATCTCTCCCTTCCTTNGTCTTCCGCCCCTCACCATCGCTCTCTCCCCCGCAGCCACAACCGCCTCAGCATCCATGCAAGCGGACGCCGCCCCCGTACTCGACCCAGCCTTTGTTGCGGCTGCAATCGCTGCCGCTCAGACTTTGTAAGTCCTTATTTCTCTATCGCCCCATAATTCCATTATTCATGTCGCCACATACACCAGCCGCCCTGAGGATTTCCCTCCCCAACCACCCACAAATGTCGACAATTCACTTCAACACAACATCTCCGTGCAGGATGGAATGCATAATGGATCGTTTGCAGGGATTGTTGACCAGGTGTGTGTTTATCAGCTAGACTATGTTGACTTTCGCTGACCTCACGCCACTCACTCGACAGTTAAACGGCAAAAACGGGATCCAGGCCCCTAACCCATCTCACCCTTTCCCCACCACCTCCCACCAAAATCACGTCGACTTCGGCGCTGCGAACGGTGGCCAAGCCCCTGTGCAGAGCGTTCAGAACGGCGACGGAACARCCGCGCCGCATCTTTCCGCCGACTCCAAGAACGATTTTGACCCCAAYTGTCTTCCTGCGCCCCTGCAAACAACACCGACAACACCATCGCAAACAGCGACAACGGCCAGGCTCTCCCNCCAGCCCCACAGCCCCGGAACCCGCCTACTCCTTCCGCCAGCGCAAGCCCGCCGCTTCTGCCGACCCGACGTCCGATAAATCCAGTAAACGATCCACACGTGATCGTCCTAAGGGTGGCGTGAAGAAACAACCACCATCACAATCTCTGTCAGCAGGACCAGCACCCCCAGGCGCATACGGTCCAGGAGGCAGCATATCTGAAGACGAAGGCGCTGACGGTGAGGAAGGTCTTGTTCCCCATATCCAGTGTGGCCAGTGCCCCCGCAAATTCACGCGCGAGTACGATCTCAAGCGGCATCAGACTTACTACCACAACGAACAACAACGCCCAGTTTGCCAGTATTGCGACGCTGTTCTCTGTCGCCCCGACGGTTTACAAAGGCATATTCGCACTTGTCGCCAGGCCCAAATCAAAGAAGGCAGGTCTCCGAAAAAACCTATGAAGAAAGTATCCAAGAGCAAAAAGGCGACGAACGGAGAAATGGAGGGGATGAACGTGTTCCACGTTTCAGCACCGGGAAGACTTCCTGGTGCTGCTAACGGTGGTAACGAAGGGGGTGATAATAACCCCGATAATGTTAATAATGCTACTGCTGGCGGTAAGACAGAACCTGGGTGGACAACGATTAACCCTGTCTCTGACGTTCCGTCTGCCTCTTCAGCTCGCCGTTCCACTCGCATCCCAGCGACAAAGGCTGGTATACCCAACCCGGACGAGGATGACGACGACGCAGAGGGTGACGAAGATCCCCTTTGCCCTCGTTGTGGCGCAGAGGACCCAGATGGTGAGCATCAGTGCGTCGACGAGCTTCCAGAGGATCCAGAGTCCGCTTCCACTGCCACGCGTAAAACCAAGACAGGACGACCAGTGGGCAGACCTAGCAAAAATTCCTCCAGCGCTAACAGTCCAAATGGCACTGCGCCTTCCTCAGCTGGTTCAGGCTCTTACAGTCTGCGCTGTCACCTCTGTGGCGAAGGCTTCACTGGTCTCGCCGCATTACAACAACACGGCATGGTCCATCTACGTGAAGGTTCTGACCGACCCGTTCTTCCCACTCGCACCAGCACTTCTGCCCGTATGATCTCCGCTCCTCCTCGTGCGGTAGGAGCTAACGGTGCCTCTGCTCCTTCGGAAGGCGAGGATGAAGTTGACGCTCCTGAATCCGAAGAGGAAACAGCTGACCCTAACGCTGGTTCCCTCAAGCGATCCATCCGCGCTGGACGCCAACTGCGTCCTATCAAGAAACCCAGACGCTATGCGTCCTCTCCTACTCCTGATGCCGAGGAAGAAGAGTTGGCTGCTGGTGGAGGGTCCTCTTCTGCCGGTTCGAAGGGGAAGAAGAGACAGAGCTTAGGGAAGACGATGAAGAAGGAGGAAAATAAATACCCCTGCCCGGATTGCGACCGCACCTTCATTAGACCCCACGACTTGAAGAGACATCAGGGCTCCGTACATGACCAGACACTGAGGATCCGGTGTGAGGGATGTGGGAGGAGGTATGCGAGGNTGGATTCGTTGATGAGGCACAAAGCGTCAGACAGYGGGTGCCCTGCTGGCAAGAACAATGCTGCTAATCTAGCAACGAACGAGAATGGAGAGCAGCAGCAACAGGAACCACCACCTCTGGTGCCTGGGGCTTTGCTCGCGACTGGAGGTCCTGCTGATCCCGTTCCCATTGCTGCACCACCAGCGCCTGCTGTCGAGGAGGAGAAAAAGGAAGAGAACGCAATGGTTCAGGATGAGTCGCCGGCCGTTAATGGTGCGGAAAATAACGCCCCGAAAGTTGACGCCCCCGCATTCGTCTCGAATCTTGAACCCGCACCTCCTACCTCTGAGCAACCGATGGTCGTTGATTCTCAGCCTCAGCAGCCGCTTGTCTCTGAAGTTCCTGACCCCGCTCCTGTCCCTGTGCAAACATCTCTCCCACTACAGAAAGATATCGCAATGGTGTTGGACCCTGCTCTCCAGGATCTCGTTGCCCCCCAAACGATGCAAGTCGACCAACAGCAGCAGCAGCAACAGCCACCTACACAGGTTCAGCCCATGCAGGTGGACGTGTAATAAAATTGGAGTAGCGCACAGAAGAAACAATGTTCTTTTAAATAATATCTCTGTCTTGTTTTCTGTGTTTCTTTGCTATGTCGGAAATCATTTTGCACATACGCGCATATTCATATCGTCCCTTTTGTTATGTTTTCTTCCGTTGCTCTTTGAGTCTTATTTAAAAACCCAACGTTTCTTTTTCAGTTTTATGACTATTTCTCATTGATGTTTTGACTGTATATTATATGAATACTATGCAAATACTATGCTGGTTTCTTGAGACGATGTGTTGTTGGGGTATCTATTTTCGTTGACTGAGGACTAGTACCGATTCCCTTGGGTATTCCGTGTCATTTTCCAACGCGCCCAACTGGTTGGTTCTGGGTTGGTTGGAGTCATCCTGTAGTGATGAAGTTGAGTTGCAAGCATGGCTTTCCGACCCCATTCCGCGACAAGAGGTACATGTGCATGCAGATAAATACATTAACAACAGCTGGACCTCGGAGGTACTGGTGATAAATAAATGGCTAGTGGAAGCGAACAGCAGATGAGCCACCAATACTAACAATAGTACAAAGATCTACATTCGTGCATGTCGATTCTGATACATTTACAAGTCGACACATTGTAGGGCAAAGAGTAGTGCGGAAATAAGGTTCGTGGAAGCTGCGGGGATTTCAAAAGTCATGAGTGAACGTTTCAATTGGACTAGATGGAACCATGAGATACCTCATGAGAGATAGTTGGCTCTCAGAATACCCCATATAACTCGGGGTTTCAAGAAATCGCTCGCGGGGCGCATGAAGTGGCCGACTTGCCACATCGTCGAAGCCACATGAGCATCCTGTTTGGGCACAGTTAGCAGCTGAGGGTCAGCTTTTCGAAGACTAAGAACATGCCTTGGTCGCCGCTAGAATAACTTTGTTGCTGAACCACCTCGCTACTTTCCCAGTGTCCAGGGTTTCTCCGTCAATGGGCTTGACAGCGGCGTGGCCATAGTCTGTGTATTAATCATGAGGCGACAGCCCATGGGACGAAATCTAGTCTTTGAGCGCCTACCAATGACTTTATCCTCTTCCCTAATAATCAAAAAGGTGTTTAAGATCGAAGAAAACGAAACAAAAGTCTCTGATGGAACTCACCAAATCGGGTCCGTCCGAGCAGAAATTTCTTTGAAATAATCTCTGGAAAAACTGGGTTTCTGTAAGTGCTGCATGGTCCTGCATTTCAATAGGGATTGGTGGAGAACAGCAGCTGAGATAATGGACTTGGACACTCCTTGTCTGAAGTTTCAACACGAAATTATACAATGGATCTATCGTGAGGACGCGTTGAACTACTCGCCCGTATTTCGGATTGGCTTTCATAGCGCAATCGCCTAAGGCTAGAAAGTTTGAAGGCAAGTCGGGTATATCTTCATAGCGATAAAGAGAACACGGCGCTAACAAAAGAGGATCCCTTAGAGAACTGGCGCACCAGGTGATGGATGGGTAGACTCACGGAGYTTAACTTGTTCAAACGAGGGGTTACCCTGCGAGCAGAGAGCTTCTAGAATGGGTTGAACCCATAAAGGAATACCGGGGAGGGAACCAGGCGCAAGAAGTTCGTCGACTGTCCTCGGAAGGCGATCGCAGTTCCCGTAGCAGCAGTACATTATTTGGTCTAAGAGACTACATCAGAATCCTCCAATATTGTGTGGGAAGAAAGGGATGCCATCCATACATGCTCCACTGTCAGTCCTGACTAAAGTCCAAGCAACATCTTCTGGATTGCTTGAGAAATGGAGATAAATAGCAGCTGCTGGGTTGTCGAGAATGTACTGGGGGAAGACAAATGTGTCTGAGAGTCCGGGAGGGGGAGAGCAGTTGACAGTGATGTAAAGCATGTCGGTAATGTAGGATAATTTTGCACTTTCGGGAAGTTTACATCCTGCTGACTGTAGCCACTTAACGCCGGCCCTACTAGCCCCAGTACAATCTATAAACGATGCATGATTTTAATCCCAATTCCGGGCACACACGCAAAGGAGAAAGGACTCGCCGACAACGAGATCTACGTCATTAATGGTCACGCTCTTTCCCGTATTATCACGCATAACGATGGAAATGATTTGGCTTTTGTCTTCTGACAGCACTACCTGGCGAACAATAGCGTCTTTAGCTACGGTATTCTGAGCATGCTCCATCAGCAAGCTCTGAAGGACTCTATCCATCTGAAACCTTCGAATAGTAAACGTGTCCGGGATTCCTTTAGGATATGCAGCATAAGGAAGCTTGACGGGAACCCCATCGTAGTGGATCTTTCCATCATAAGGATAAACATTCCTACATAGAAGATGAGGGATGGTAAGAAACTGGGAATGCATCAGCATTCGGTATCACTTACTTATCTCCGGTCAGTTCTTCTACGCGTTTATCAATGTTGGGCCACAGGATACGACAGCCAACACTGAAGATATGCAAGAATGCTTTGTCCCAAAATACTGATAAGAAAGACCAGTAATAACCTCAAAGATGTTCTACTCACCGTGCAACGAGCGGAATTGGACAATTCGGGATCGATCTCCACCATTCTGTACTTTCGTAAACTCGGGATCAACGAGGACGACCCGCTCGAAGTGTTTTGCGCAAATTTGAGCAGCAAGAAGACCAGATATACTACATGAACGAAATAGCGGAGTGAGGTCTTTCCCGGAATTCATGCAATACTTGCCTGCCACCGCAAATGACTGCGGTTCCATGCAATTTCTCACCGTTGCGGGGGATAGCGAGCAGCGAGACCAGTTCAATAATAGTGGTGGATTTCTTCCTAATCGTGAGATAGAACAATGGTGCACTTAGGCATACTGCCAAAGCAATGACAATGCAGGTGGTACTTTGAGTGAAGCCGTCGAACATCGAGGGTGAAAAGAGTGGGAGCTGATGCGGACACACCCCACATCATAATTCGAGGTCTTTCTTTATATTTAGGTCAAGGAGTGCCCGTTTCTCCGTGCTCCTACTAGCTGAAGGTCCCCGAGCCGCAAAGCAAAAGATCTAGACAACGTATTCTGATTACCGGAACCTACAAGGCCGCATTGGGTAGGCAACATAGCGGAGACGCAATCCTGATAGATAATGAATCAGTAAAGGCAAATAAAATACGGAGCGTTCAACCTGAATTACCTGCAACCTCATCAAACATATGACCATCGGGCGTTAGCTCAGGCAGAACACTGAACAGTATCTCCGCATTTTGTCTCTTGGGTTCGTTCATAACCACTTTTCTGCAAGGTGAAATGAGTAGAGAATAAGTGCATTACAATCATACCTGACGGAAACCGGCCCATTCAACGTATACTATGCGATTTTGAAGGCATCGGAGGCTTGAGAAAACCCTGGGAATCGCCTTGTTGCAAGCACCGTGCGCGTCAGGCTAACTGCTGTTGATCAAGGAAACTTGAAACTGTGGTCATTGGTCAAGCCGCATAATCAGAACTGATTGCCGACAACTGCGCCAACCGTCTACATTCGGCTTGCAAAGCTGCGCCAACCCATGCATTTTATTTCGATATATTTCGGTCTGTATGCAAGCTTAAGTATATAATACTATTTGGAAACTTTTCGAAAACCAATAGCGGGGTGTACGGTTCATCCAATCGTTCTGGCTAC
Source organism: Chondrostereum purpureum (assembly GCA_004354395.1). Lineage (NCBI taxonomy): Eukaryota > Fungi > Basidiomycota > Agaricomycetes > Agaricales > Cyphellaceae > Chondrostereum > Chondrostereum purpureum. Next base: position 7,669 of record LBLO01000665.1, on the reverse strand, counting down.
TACCCTCCCTGATGGGTTATTTATGTTGGTATTCTGGATAGCTCATGTACTAGTACATACATGCACTGTGTACTAAGTACTCACTCTGTCGTACAACGGGCAAGAAGGAAGCGCGAAGTGTCTCCATTGCAAAAATCGCTTTTCTCACGCTGAGTAATAATGTTACTATTCCGGTATTCGCGAGCTTGTGCTGCCCACGGACCATGAAGTTGACGACTAATTGTTAATTTTGGCAACAATGCTTCTTCAGTCGGTGGCGTATGTAGTATACATTGTTCTTCTTCCGTGGGGTGCGGGACTCGTCCACTTACAATGAGATTCACCGTGTCAGAGTTTGTCCGTTGTCTAGTGGGGAAATCTTGGTGTACCTTCAATTCGAAGCCTTACTGAGCTGTGTGCTAGTTTTCCTTGTCGGGTTCATTCGGTGTTGCTGTTCAGGCTGTGCATTGGTTGAAAGCAATTAAGTTCAATATTCCTTGAAGAGAAATATTAAAATGGAAGATAGATTCGGGGATACAGTGGGATTTCCCTTGTAAATGCGGAGCCAATACTAGTTATCACTAGCGATAGCCAACTATCCTTTAGCAAAAAAAGATGGAAACCGCAGGCGCTTATTTGCAAAGTTACTCAGAAAAAGATCTAGTAAATCTACCAGATAATCTTCAGCAACCTGGCGATTTAAGGATCCATGGATTGCGGAAGCAATTCTGACGGAAGCAAAATCCCCCAATGACGATCATTGGCAATGGGGCTTGATCAAAAACGGCATGATATGTCCGCTCATTTGTGGATGGATCTTGAGGTTTCAAAAGTGGACTATGATTATAGTGTTASTAACAATGTTACCAGGTTCTAGGAGGCCCCTGGCAATCCACACACACAGCTCGATTCCATGAATTGCTAGGTCGCTGAAGCAGACGAGAACGGAAAGAAGCCCGAGTATTACACAGTTGTGTAGGATGGATCAGCGGAAAATATATGTYCAAAGGTTGGTGCACCAGTCTCAGCTTTCAGATAATAATGTCCCATCCAAGGTGCATGTCATATGACAATGGGAAGCACCAAGCCATCGCACATGAAGGGAAGCGTTTCTCCGGCGTATTTTCCTTCCCCTTGCCCAACGCATGGAGCCTTGAAAGGGGAAGCTCTAACTATCCTGCATTTATTTGACGAACGCAGACTTGCAACACTCTCAGTTGTTTTAAGTACTTGCGTGGCAAAATAAGTTGAAATCTGCCGCACTCTGGAAGCACTCTGCCTGGACACTCTCGGCATGGTTCGGCAGAGACGAGTTTCCTCAGCCCTGGGTCGAGCGCTGTTGAACTCCGAACCTCACTCAGATACCAGAAGAAACCTTTACATTTGGTCAATAACCGAGCCTCATATTGAAACACCTTTCGAATATCCAAGCATGAACAGGCATCTTCTATTTCATAATTCATTAAGAAAACCCAAAGTCCGGATACGTGTTATCTTTGAAAAGGATCCATGACCAATCTACAACGTTCTGAGGTTCAAGATGCACATGGTAGAGGCCCCGATGGTGTGAAACGTGTATAATAATACAGCAATATATCTTACATCGTTCCTGCGGACCTGCCGATTCTGGGTTAGCATTAGCAGGTATGCGGTAGCACCTCAGTTGCATTCAATATACCAAAGTGACAGTATCCTAGAGACAATGGTTTGCCTACCTTAGAAGAGATATTCCAGGCGAGTACCCAAGCCCCAATATGTGCTGTTTGCTCTATCTATCTTGTCCCAGTTACTGATTTTAGAGGCTAGAACAAAAAGTTTTTCATGTCTGCAATAAACTATTATTCTTTCCGGTTTCCGATATGGGCCCTGGGCGTATCTTCAAGACGGTGTGTCGTGCGTAGTTCCAATTGAAGGGTAATCCAAAAGAAATGTGAGGATATGCAGTCAAAGTTGATGAACTATCATAAGGCTTCCGGCGCATCCCTCTCACGACACATCCCTTTGCACAACTATTGGACTATGCGAGGTATTATGGCCCGAAACTTGTTCACAGTGGTGCCACAACGTTTCCCCCATTTTGGATACTTTCCGATTACCGTTGAGGGCAAGTGATATAGATCCACCAGCACTCATTGCGGCACAACAGGTCCAATCGTGGCGCATAAATTCTTCGTAGCCATTGAGCTCGGAAAACACGTTCCGCTTTCGATAGKACATTCTGTGTTGCTCCCGTCCACAGCCTTTGGGNTATTCCTGCCTCGTCCAACACACGTGTTGGTTTAAGCGCCCAAGCAGACGAAAACTTAGGGACAGGGAAGGAGGGACCGCGGGCCAGGCGATTCGAAAGTTTCCGGCCACTCATCTTAGGCTGAGGTCATCTTCACCCAAGCGTTAAACACACCATCGACCAGGGTCCGCATCCGAATCAGGCGAGTCATGAATTCTAGTATGCTGTGCTTTAATGGGCAGAGCCACGCGAACCAGCTGTTTAGATCTATAACGAAGTAGATCACACTTCGCCCTTATATACAGACAGTGCAACTGTCCAGTTCTCTAGTCTCTTCCCTTCTCCTGTCGATACCCAACCCCGTCCAGATTTAGCTTGCTATCCATCGCTCTTCGTTCTTCTTTCCCCTCTTTAGCCTCTCCTCACCATGGATGGATATCACATTCAACCATATGTCGAACAGGCATACGAGACGCTCGAGTGCGTCATTTCTGAGCTGCAGGTTAATCCAATCGTTAAATATTACTTATTGCAGCACTACAAACGAAGTTTTTCGAAGCTCGGTCTTCACAGGTATGGTGAAGTGATAATATCTAGGGGAATAATGTTGATTAATTCTCCCTTGCGTAGAGTTTGAAGCTGTCGAAGGAACCGTCAGCACTGCTTTTAGCCACGAGCGTCAGCTTGAGCATGATGAAAAGCCGTCAATCTCCATCACTACCGAACCGCCCACAGATTCTGTCCTTAATGTTCAATCTGCCGTCGATGATGACCTACTTTCTCCGTTCCAGTTCAAACGCAGGTATTCCGATCATCCTACTGATCGTCCGGCTGGTTTTTTTCACAACCGTTCCTCTTCAATGTCGTCTCTCGGTGGGCGTACTAGGCAACACTTGGATTACGAGTCGTATTATGTTGATCGACCATCTCCCTTGACCCCGTCAAGCGGGGTGTCTCCTTCTAATTTGTTCGACCAGAACTTTGCCCCTGTATCGAAAGAGGAGTATGGCACGTCTTCTGAAGCTGGCCAGATTTCATTTGGTGGGCAGTACAGAGAAACTGGAGACATGACCAATGATGTGAACTACCTTCCTGATCTCACTTCAGATGATTTTGCTGGGGACGCGCCGCCGACAATGTTTCCATCCCATGGCAATTATTTCAGCGGCCTGACAGTGGATACAAACAACCTTAACCAGAATATCATACACGAGCCTTCACCTGCAGAAGAATCGTTCTACAGCACTAGTGCTTCTCATAGTCCAGGAAGTGTAGACGCATTCTCTGGTGGCTTTATTTGCGACACCAATTCCCCACAACTAGGGAGAGGCCGAGGGTCGCTGCACAGCGGTACTCGGAGTGTCTCTCATGGTCGTTACGAGCCTTACCAGCGCTCTCCTGTCAGTATGATGCACGCAAACTTTGAGCAGCTACACGTCTCCGGTAGCATCTCAGCACCATCTGGATCCCCAAGCAACGGCACTCATAGCTATGACGGTCTCTTCCAACATCACCTTTCACAGCATGATTCACAACAGCAAACTCTTTCTCCTGGACAGTTAGCGCCCGATTGGGAGTATGAAAGCCAGTTCTCCAATGATAATCTTAGTGTCCAATCTCAGACGTCCGACACTTCTGGCATGTTCATCAGCATCGAAGACTCTGAACAAAGTTCTACAGGCGTAAGCCGGAACTCCTCCCCAGGCCCTCAATACAGAGATATCGTAGCCTCCGACGCTATTGTGAACGCTAGCGCGTTGCGTAGAACCAAACCGGCCAGGTATTCCTGTASGATGGAAGGCTGCACAGCGAGCTTCACTGCGAAGCACAACCTCCAGAGTACGTTGATGGTTCTTCTGTAAAGCTAGTGGTGTGTTTTGATGTGGTATCCCCTTCAGACCATATCAATTCGCACAACGGTATCCGGAAATATAAGTGCAACGATTGTGACAGGTTTTTTGGGACGTCCCACGTACTAAGGCGGCACGCCAAGAAGTGCGGTAAYAAGACCTCCCCTAACACACCTAGCAAAGTGTAACGAGTATAGCTCTGCTATTGACGTGCTGGCTGTGAACTTTTTTCAAGGTTCGTTTCTACCATGAACACCTGGTGTGTGAAGGCTATTATGGGTCCCTAATATCTCTGTCTTCGCTAGACTTCATATCTTTCTTCTTTCTTCCATTTTCGAGGCAATACGGGGCATTGCTATCACAGGTTTTTACTTTCGGAGARGTTGGGCGCTTGTCGTGANTTTKGTGGGTGGTGGCTGGCTGGCGGGGACCGGACCGAGTGAGGGAGGAATTTTACGCAGGGTAGGCTAATGTGATGTGAGACAAACGGAGGTAGATTTCTCGTTTTGTCACGAATTTTTTGTTCTGGCTTTCTTTATTGCTTTGTTATGCTTTGTTCTTCATACCCTACCATCTGTATCCTTAGCTCAAACCTATGTCAAGTACACCTATACACATACCAGTCGACTTGCTGTTGGATTGGGCTGTAGGATATTGGGAAGGTCTTCCAATTGAAAGTAGCCATTTATGTATATCTAGCCGATCACTTTGATTGTAAAGCTGTAGAGAGAGCATTCCAAATAGGGCAATGAGAGGCGATGTACATCATATACCTTGAATGCTTACCACGACCATAAACAGCCAACACCTTTTTTTTNGAGGATTCCTTACAGTGTCAAAGACACCTTGCCGTCAGGGCCTGGCTCATATAAGCCATAGCCCTCACAGGGCATCGCGTTCTCTTTCTTACCCAATACCTACCACCATGGACGATTTGCCGGTTCCACACATAACAATTAATGTTCTGCCTCCAGAGGAAGATGGAAACCAGCAGGCGTCCTCTTCGTCCTCCTGGTGAGTCTCCTTCTTCTCTTTATATGTTCTGATATGGCTGTGGGTGACTGAGTCAAAGCGTACGCAGCGCCACACCTTTCTCTCCRAAYACTGAAATGCAGCCTCCACTCTTAAACGTGCATGAATATCAAATGCAACATCCTTCCTCAGGAGCCACTGGAGGATTCATTCAAGGTGAGTGCATCTGATTCCATTTGCAAGCTATCTTTCATTTTAGTCCTAATCTGTACCCATACTCACTATTTTAGATCCAAACACTTTTGGTTACGGCCACGATCCCGCGGCGGGGCTGAGGAGTAGTCAGTTCTCGATCCAATGTGTAACGAATTCGTCGTTAATCGGCCCACTGTCAGATGCAGCAGGAGAACTCTTTCTGTCTCCAGACAACCCATTYGAGATAGGCTCCGACAGGAGTTCTCCTATTGACATGTGGAGCCCTATTTCTTCTTCATCCGGTGAATGTGGGTCTCCTTCTTCCGAGGGCGATTTTGTTGACTTATGAGCGCCTATTTCTTTCTTTCCAGTCTTTACGGACAACGCCTCAGAGTACTCTTCTGTCGGTCATGACATGCCCTCTTCTTATCCGTCCTCGCGGTCGCACTCACCGCATTCTCCCTTGGCGTTTAACTTGTCTCTGGATGAAAACTCGCGGCATCTAGCGCAATTTGGATTTGATAATAATTCTCCAGGACGAAATAGAAGCTCATCCTTCAATGGACGTGTCGACCAGGAGCAGACTCTGTCAGACCACCGACCGCGATCGGCTTCGATCGCAGTGCCTCCCGTGCGACCAGAGCTTTCCGTCGATGTGCCGACACTACCTTTCGCTCAAGCAAGTCCTCAAGATTTCTTCAACTCGTCTCTTTCGGGATATGATAACGAGTCCAGGGGAAATACAAACACGTCTATGGACGTGGGTAGCGCAATGGATCATGGAATCCTGCCCTTTAATACTCACGGGCGATCCGTCTCATGGGGAGGTCCAGACAGCAATAATGCTGCTCAATTTAATATGCATACCCATGCTGAATATCTGCAGGTCCCTGGTGCCCCTCTTCAACGTCGCGGTGCTCACCGGCGAAGTACATCATATGCAGAGAGCATGGGACGCGGACGTTCGCGGGATACTGTTCCCATTGGTGGTTTGCACAATCCTAGTCATATCGACCAAAGTTTCCTTTTGCCCGAAGCACAGCTTCCTGCAGACCATAACATGTTTATGCCTGGTAACATGCCACAATTTCTAGATGCCGATCCCGACAACAGTATGCGTGACACTGACAATAATATGTTTAATTTCCTTTCCGATGGATATTCTTCTGATTCGTCATTTTCCGGACATCCATCGCCCATCTCCCCTGCCTACTCCCCCTCATTTGACCCCGCTCACTCTCCTACCCCATCATTCGCGTCGACTTCAAGYTCCTCAGTCGCCGACGATTTTAACTCCTTCCGCTTGAACGTTAACGTTATACCTCCTGATCCTGACGAGACTGGCACCATCGGGCGACGGAATACCTTTGGTGCGACAACCCCTTCCCGCACCGACCATGACCCACACGCCGAATTGCAACGGGTCCGAAGCGATCCTTCTCCCAGCCGAGGGCCCTCGCGCCCAAGGCAAGACGACGCACACGCCAGAACCAACGCGGTAGTGTTGCCGGGATGACTAGTGTTTTCCGAAGTGAGCTACCACAGGGTGCTTTGACTGCGACAGGCAGTGAGGTGGCTGGATCGACAACCATATTGAGTGACGTTCGTGGACCACCGCCAACGCCAGCGCCGAGCGCATCTGGCTCGGGTGGCTCAAGTTCTCGAGCCTCATCTCAGGATCCACCGTTTAAGAAAACAGTTGCGTCAAAGAAGATTTGCGCTGCAGCGAAGAAGAGGAGAAAACATGGTGACCAGATCGGTGCACATGTGTGCCCCCAGTGTGGTCAGGATTTTACCACGAAGCACAACTTGAACTGTGAGTGACATGGATTCCCCAATGTCCAATCGTGGGTTCTCATGCTTCTTATAGATCATATGGACTCGCATTCAGGAGAAAAGAAATACGAGTGCCAATTTTGTGGCCAGAAGTCCGTTCATCCTCATGTCATCAAGCGCCACATTGCGAATAGCTGCAAGCAGAAACCCCCAGATTATTCTTCTTAGCCCTCTCTGCACCTGGTACAGTAATACCGTCCTCTTCCCATACATTTTGTGACGAACATTCATTGCTGTCTCTCTTTGTCTATTTCGCTCAGTTATATACCTTGCTATCCTATCATACGCTATTTGTCTTCCTCGTTATTTGTATTAGCTTGGTCTCGTTTCTTTTCTGGTTGCTCCATGCCACGTCATGACCTCACGTTCGTTTGTATCAATACACACCGTCTCTCACTACCGAGGACGCCTCACACTTAGATCTGTTCTGTGATCCGTCTTTCCTCTCTCTGATTGCATTCCACACTTATATTTGTTGCCCTAGTATATTCATACTGTCTGTTTTATGTATTTTTTGAAGAATTGCATGCAGTTCCACTGTTCTAAAAAGCTTGTATGCATCCTATGGAGGGGTGGCAAATTGGCTGTTTTTAATAATAAATGGCTTGGC
>LBLO01000664.1:0-18721 GCA_004354395.1 Chondrostereum purpureum | reverse complement strand
GTCTTCGTCTCCCTCTTGGCCATCTCCTTTGCAGCATCCTTGATTGCCTCCTGCTCTTTCTCGAGTTTCTTCTTCGTTTTCTCGTCCAGCTTTCCTCCGTGACTTTTCCTTGTCGCTATCAAATTCAGGAACTCGTCTTCGGTGAGCGTCTTGATACCGTGTTTCTTAATGGCCTCGAGCTTTTTGGGTCCAGCACCATCACCGAGGACAACATAGTCGGTTTTGCTGGACGGTTGACCCACAACACGACTGCATTCTTATCAGTTCCAGAACAACAATACCACAGTGAGATGATTTACGCAGCGAAACGTTTGGCGATATCGGACGCTTCATCTCTTGAGAAACTGCTCAACTCCCCGGTGAAGACGAACGACAGACCAGCAAGGCACTCAGGATCCCCTTCAGGGACTTCTTTAGACCCGTGCGTAACTGGCCCTGCTGCGAGCTTTGCAGCCTTGACTGCAGCCCAACTGTGCTTTCATGTGAGCTATGGTACAGGGGGGTAATGGAAAAGAAACGGACTTGTTTTTAGCCTTGGGTTGGGGCTGGCCTTCCTCCTCCGGTTCAGCCTTCGCACGAGGTTTAGTAGCCGTCTTCTTCTTCGGCGGGCTCTCGTCGTCTTCGTCTTCGTAATCGCTCTCAGCCTTCTTTCTCTTCGCAGTGGACGGCCTCGGTTTCGTGGGTTTCTTCTTCGTCTCCTCTTCGTCTTCCTCATCGCTCATTACGGCTTTCTTTGCCTTGCTCATCGAAGCTCGCGGTTTCCTTTTCGGCTTGGAATCATCTTCGTCGATCGACAAACCTACAGCAGCCTTCTTCGGAGACTTGATGGCCACTTTCTTGGATTCGGCTTCGTCATCACTGGACAATAGTGCTGCAGCTTTGGGTCGTTTTGCGGTAGGCCGACGCACAGGCGCTTCATCTTCTTCGTCACTCGATGCTTCCTTCTTGCGTTTGGTAGTAGGTGTCTCTTTCTGGGAGTTCGCCCATCTTATTAGACCCAGAAAATGTAACAACGGTATGACACTGACCTGCTTGGTGGATTTGCCGGTGGAACTAGACGTAGAAACCTTGTGAAGGGGTATGTGGAATTATATGGGATGAAGACCTACGTCGAGGGTTTGGGAATGGATGTGGATCTATGACATAAGTTATGAAACTTGGTGAAGTGACCCACAAAATGGCAGGACGTACGTCGCAGATTTGATAGTGTTTGCTCTATTACAACGCAGTATCAAAGCACAGAAATCAACAAATTTTGCTGTACGTACACAGCTGTCTTGGGTGTCGCTTTAGAGCTGTCGAGAGATGATGAGAACAGGAAAGGACGGCACGATAAGAATGGGGGTACCTAGTAGCTTTGGCGATTACGGGCCTATGGATAGGGTATTAAGATAACACATGGTACAAGAGCTTTGGATGTACGTGCCGGTCATCATCTGACTCTGTCGCTCGCAACCTTAGTATTCAACCCAGTACTCGAGATGAAAGCCACACGTACCAATTTCAATGACCTGTTTCTTCTGTGAAGATCTATTTTGACTTTGCTAATATCATCGAGAAACAAGCGATTAGAAATTTTCAGGTGGTCAAGTGTCGGCGAGACGCACTGCTGGTGTACTAGCAGGGGTTTGACTAGATTTTGGCTGACTGTTGAAGAAGCCACGAATGTCGCGACCCACGGGTTTCGTGGTTTTTGCTGAGGGTGCCATAGTGCAGTCCTATTCAAGAAAAATGCCTGAGCGTGAACCCTACGCGTGGACCGTTTCCAATGGAGGTCAAGTTCAAGACGCGTTGTGTCACAATGCATCACGAGCCATGATTCTGAATCATTGCGTACTCGGGCCCGTTGACGCCCCTTGACTGGACTCTAAGATTGGGTTTATGCAGGCATTTAGGAAACAGATAGATATGCACAGTAGTATATAAGACAAAGTTAAGAAGAACTACTTTATAGATATCAGCCCCCCACTTTGGCCTACCCAACGCCGCTTCCGCTTTTAGCATCATGTCACGTTCTGTCACGTCACGTCCGTTGGAGGAGTTGCAGGAATGCGCGATGAAACTTGCTCAAAAATCGTTTCTCTCTTACGAACAACCACCTTCGGGGCGTGCATTTCCAGTGCAGATAGGACCCCCATTTCCTGCCTTATTTCTTGGAATTTTCGGTCGATTTCTGGGTCGGAATGGCCTGTTACAGCTTGGGATTCTACGTTCATACAGTCTTGGAACTTTCGAACATGGAGGGGAATCATTCTGGTGTAGGAACTGTGGGAGGTAGAAGATGGGGAGGAACAGGGCGAGGATGGGAAGAACCACGTTGTTGATGGCTTTGACAAACACAACCAAATACACATCAGGCCCACCTTTGCAACCAGAAACGTCTATTCCACTATCCGTCAACTGCTCTTTTCGGCTTATTTCTACACCTTTCTCCTCTCTCCGGTAGACCTAATTACTGGTTAGTGCTACTGACAGTGGTTGATGAACAACCCCAACTCCAGCTCGCCACTGAAGATCACCATCCCACCGACTAACGCTATGGCACCTAATGCTTACGGCTCTATAACATTTGGAACTGCGGGCCTCCGCCGATCCAACCGCCATTCGATAGGCAGCAGTGCACCTTCAGGCTCAGAGTACCACGCTAGCGACCATGAGCACTCCGACGACGCACCGCCGCCCCCAGAACCCGAAGAAGAAGAAGAGGATGAGAAGATTATCACCCAGTCAGCTCGCGGGCGAAGGGTTGTGAGGCCAAGTTATGTTGAAAGTGAGGATGATGAAGATGAGTTCAAGGACGATACTGGCGGCACCGATCCTGCAGACCTCTTCAACATGGAAAAGACGACACACGGACGCGGTAGAAAAGGCAAGGGAAGGGCTACGCGCCGTACGTCGCACGAAGACGAAGACGACGAGCATGATGTTCGTCCCTACGGCCTTCGCACCAGGGCTACGAAAAACCTTCCGGACTTTGTCATAAGTGACGAGGAAGATGGTGGAGGAGAGAGACGCAGACTTCGACCCCGCAAAGAATCCAAACCGCCTCAGAAATCCAATGGAAATGGTGCTACCAATGGTAGAGTAAATTCTGCACTTACTCGTGCTGAGCGGCTGGCCCGTAGGAAGGCAGAGATGGAGCGGAAAGATGAGACATACATCGATACACCTACCTCCCTGGCTCTGCCGATGCAGATGGGTCTTTCGATCATGTCGACGGCGAACTAGAGGATCTGGACGTCGACGGAGATGCCGACGCTGATGGTGAGGCGGATGCAGAAGCCGATGCCAACGAGGGGAAACCATATGCATTCCGCCAGCGCGCAAAGATCAACTACGCCATTCCACCACCTCTTGAAGAAGTCCGACCTCCACCTAAGCAATCCAAGGGAGGTGGAAGGAACAAAAAGAATAAGACTCTCGGGTGGAGTGCTACTGGAGCAGAATTGGGCCGATGGATGGGTATGAAGGGGCCTGGTGATGATTCAGTACGCGTTTATACCTACCTCCCTGTCGTATCCGCCTGACACTCTTACCAGGACTCGGACGTCCCTGGCCGAACACCTCGCAAACAGCCCTTTGGCGCTACGGGCGCTGGAGTCGGGGGTATGGGCGCCTTCGCTGGTGGTGCAGGTTTAATGCCTTCAGACTTTGCTGCTGCTGCTGCAGGTGCGGGGACACCTTCCAACCTCGGGAAGGTTCAGGATGCGAGTATGTCGTTTTAATGCCCTGTCAAATTGCTTCCGCTATAGTTATGATTTGCAGCTCTCGCCGATGCGGATCCTCTTGGCGTTAACGTTAATGTTACCTTCGATGAAGTAGGAGGACTCGACGATCGTACGCGACTTTATCCCCTCCCATTCTCATACAAGATACTCATACTCAACGTGATACAGACATCAATTCCCTCAAGGAAATGACGTTACTTCCTCTACTATATCCCGAAGTCTTCCAGCAATTCAATGTTACCCCTCCAAGAGGTGTACTCTTCCACGGTCCGCCCGGGACGGGAAAAACCCTACTAGCTCGTGCATTAGCCGCTTCATGCCGCACCGGTGGACGTCCAATTGCCTTCTTCATGCGAAAGGGAGCCGATGCACTCTCAAAATGGGTAGGAGAAGCTGAACGCCAACTCCGTCTCCTCTTTGAAGAAGCCAAAGCACAACAACCCTCTATCATTTTCTTCGATGAAATCGACGGTCTTGCCCCTGTCCGTTCCTCGAAGCAAGACCAGATCCATGCCTCCATTGTATCGACCCTTCTCGCTCTCATGGACGGGATGGATGGGAGAGGTCAAGTGGTGGTTATCGGAGCCACCAATCGGCCAGACGCTATTGATCCTGCTCTGAGGAGACCCGGGAGGTTCGACCGAGAGTTCTATTTTCCCCTTCCGAGTGTCGAAGCGAGAGAGAAGATTCTTGGTATCATGACGAAGGGGTGGAGAGGATGGCGAGAAGAGGATGGAGTGGCCGGAAAAGATAGGATTCAAGGTCTCGCCAAGCTAACGAAGGGATATGGAGGTGCTGATCTACGGGTTCGTACGATATCTCGATTTGCTGTGGTCTTAGAGCTAATGGTACATTTCTTTCAGGCCCTCTGTACCGAAGCTGCTCTAAATGCGGTACAAAGAAAGTATCCTCAAATCTACAAATCGAAGGAGCGTCTGTTACTGAAACCAGAAACTATTGATGTTGGATTGCGGGATTTCATGATATCAATTAAGAGTGAGCTCGTGGCCTCACCCACACTCAGGGAGCCCAGACTAACCCACTACATCTAGAACTGGTACCTTCGGCTGCTCGTTCGTCTGCCTCAGCAGCATTGCCTCTGCCTTCACAATTTGGCCCTCTACTTGGTGACGCACTTGAGAAGGTCAAAGCTGTCATCTCGAAAGTCCTTCCTGTAGAGAAACGGCTAACAGCCTTGGAAGAGGCAGAATATGAAGATTATGATGGCGAGGAAGGGGCATTAGAAAGAGAAATGACACAACAGTGTAAGCAAATTCTCGATCCCGTTCTGGGGCTCGCCATTGATCATCTAAGCAGCAATGGAGACTTTACGGGTCTACCGACCTCGGGTTCTCTTACATGGTCCTGTTGGGATGGGCCAGGGTTTCATTGGCGCGGCAGCGCTTCACCATCTGGAAGGATATCATGTCCAGAGTTTGGAGCTTGGGACACTTATGAGTGATTCAACCAGGGTAAGTGTCTTCATTACTTACCATGGAAGAATTCTCATTGTTCTTCTCTTAGAGTGTCGAAGCCGCGATTGTTCAATTATTCGTTGAAGCAAAGCGTCATCAACCATCTGTCATCTATATTCCCTCTCTCGTAGGCTGGTGTGCGGCTATATCTGACACGGCGCGCACAACCGTTCGCGCCATGTTGGACACCCTCGCGCCTACTGACCCCATCTTATTATTGGCGATCGTCGATGGAAAAGTCATCGACTTACCCCGAGACGTCCGAGCTTGGTTCGGCCCTACGAAGGACAATCGTGTTGAGCTGACGCCACCGTCTCCTTCTCAAAGAGAGGAGTTCTTTGCTCCTCTCGTTGAGGATATTCGCCGACCGCCTAATCAGTTCGCGGATGGTATGAAGAGAAAGAAGAGAGTTCTAGAGGAGCTGCCCCTCGCACCCCCTCTAGAGCCAAGGAAGCCCAGCGCGGCTGAGCTAGCGGTGCAGGCCGAACACGATCAGAGAATCATCCTCACGCTCAGGTGGAGACTGAGCGGAATTATGACAGAGTTGAGGAGAAAATTCAAGAGATTCACAAAGAGAGCCACGGTTAGGTTGACTCTATATTGCTATAATCTCAGTATATTGATTTACGATTTAGGAGGAATACCATTTCGACCCGGATGCAGTGGAAATCATAGAAGAGCCACCGCTGCAGACTGTCAACATTGCCGTCACCATTGAGCAACCAAACGGTAACATCCAAATGATGGAACAACAGCAACTTCAAGTTCCCACCACCAACGGCTACCCCGTCAATGGTAACGAACTTCCCGCTCCTCTCCAACAACCTCCCCCTCCGCAGCTTTACGACATGGATCTTGAACGGATGCATTCCGATCTTTACAAAGATCGGTATCTCACTCCGAAAGACTTCCTAGATGATATTGGAAAGATGGTTCACAACGCTGCAGTGCGAGCTCAGGAAGATACTGATCGACTGTTCAAGGCTCAGGCCATGTTCACCGCGACCGAAATGAGTTTACTCGAGTTCGATCCCCAGTTCAAGCTCGAATGTGAGAGAATGGCGGCTAGGGAACGACAGAGAAGGGAAGAGCACAAGCTCAATAAGGAGAAAGCGAAAGAGAAGGAGAAGGAACACTCGAGAGATCATACTCCGCAGCGAAGGAGTGCTCGGAACAATGGAATGCAGCCAGAGATCGCTATAACAGACCCCGTGAGGTTGGAGAGGCGGCTCAAGCGGCAGCGCACAGACGGAACTATTGGATCGTCAGGTTCAGATGATGAGAATGGAGATGGGAGAGGTTCAAAGCGCTCACGGACAGCAGATCCAATTCCAGGGCATGATGAAGGTGCTCATGAACCCGATCCGTTAGACCTTGTTGGAAACTTAACCAAACATCATCCATCTGTTCATTTTGCGCCTGACTTTGTTGCTCTTCCTGAACCTTTCAACCTCGTTACCGACGCCATGGTCGTTGATCCTCCTCATCAGCCGCCACCTGGGCCTCCTCAAGGTCTCGAATTCTTATTAAATCCTATGCCCTCTCCTTCCTTCCCTCCTCCACCTGCTTTCCTTCCCAACCAGGCGGATTTCCCTTTACAGTCGCCGTCTATTTATCACAACCCTAACACAGGCTTACCAGAACCTGGTCCATCCAGCCTGCCTAATCGCCCCTCGCCTGCTCTCGCAGCGCCATCTCCAATCCAAGGACCATTGCAAACTTCACATTCAGAATCTCTAGCCCCAATGGATACCCAGAAGGACGCCTCACCAGCTCCGGTTCCTATAATCGAGCGTACGCCCACTCCGTTACCAGATTTCCATCTCGACGACGGCCTGCTTGCCCAACTACAAAGTAGTCTCCGCACATTGACCTCGGGACTAAATGTAGAACAACTCGAGCAGATTCGTGCCATGTGTACGGCTGCGGTGTGGAGACATCGACAGCAATGGGATAGGGATGAGCTTTTGAGAGAACTTCAGGATCTGGTCAGTGATTTCGTCGCCGAGGTTGCGGCGGACAATATTTCGGATGAGGAGAGCTTGTAGGGTCTTTTGTATTACTCTCTCGTTCAGTATCAGTTGCATTATAGTACTTAGTCCTTATGTATTTTATTTCGTCGATGTTTCGTGCCACAATTGTAATCTGCATGATACACTCCTCACGTGCGTGTGACATTACGCGTCTCGGTTCCTGAACCTGAGTCACTCTCGGAACAAATGACTGTTTCTCTCTTCACCAGCAACTTCCATCAGTGCATTTCTCGCTATGCCTCCGACCCGTTCAAACTTTCCTTCTACTCGCGAATCTAAATGTACAATGTCCAGCCGGTATTTCCCTCCGTGCAATTCCACCGAAACCGACAGCGACAGCGAATCAGGATCCCAAGACGCGTTCACAGCCAGTAAGCGCGTTCAAAATATACAGACTTTGAATGGTAGCTTTACATAGTTCAGTCACTTATCCAAAGGAATCTTCTCAGAGGGAAGTCTTCAGGACACGAGACGGGAAGGCAAGTTTTCACTTCCTAACACAAATCGGTATATTATTATTAATACATCGTGTCATAATTTCTTCAGCGCGTAACTCCCCATCAGTGGGATGTCTATGATCACGCTCTCCTCATTCCAAGGGGATGTGTTACTACCTACAAAGATGTTTCGTTAGCTGTAGGTGGATCTCCGCGGTCTGGTAGGTGATATATATCTTTTCCTTCTGTGGTGTTTACTAACTATGAACCTCTCAGTCGGAGGAGCTCTCCGAAATAATCCATTCGCACCATATGTGCNTTGTCATCGTGTCATTGCTTCCAGCCTCTTTATGGGAGGATTCCTTGGGGAGTGGGGAAAGCAGAGCAAAACAGGAACCCAGTGCAATCGCAAGTTAGCCATTCTCGAAAAAGAGGGTGTATCTTTTACAAAAGAAGGTTATCTGAGAAATTCAGGCGCAGCCCTATGGCATCACTAGCACTTCTGAACTTTTGCAACTGACTCCATTCACCTTCCAAACTACTTATCATATGAAGGATATGTAGAAAGATATATTCAAAAATGTCCAGAGAAATGTCTTCTCCACGAACAATTCATCAAGAGTCCAGGATCGATACAACCGCAATCTCCGTGGTTTACTTGCATTTTGCAACCACGTCCGCCCCTGCCGCAGTTGCTTTCTCAAGGTTAGCCTGTACCCCACTCACATCAACGCTGGGACACCATGTCAGCGAAGCAATACGAACGCGAAATACAGTGGTACGAATTCTCACCCAGCAGGCACGTTGCTCAGCGCGGTGGCAGCAGCAGCGAGACCATTCCCAACCTGATCACGGGCATCTGCTGGAGCAGCTTCTCCAGTCAGGAGAGATCCAGCAATGGTCTTGATCCCCGCACTGGCGTCGTCGAGGCCGGTTTGCGCATCAGCTACGGCGGTCGCAGCGGCAGCATCCCTGAGTTACGAGGAGTTTAATAAACCACGAAGTAAGGAAAGGTATATTAGCGTACCCAGTAATGTCGACGTCTGCAAGCGTGTTCTTGGTCTTAGCAAGGCTTGTTACGATGCGGAGACGGGCCAGGTTGCACTGAAGGTTCCCGATCTGACGAGCACGGAGAGGCGCTGGAAAGTCATAAATTGATTTGATCAGTGAAAATGGGATGTCGTGAGCAAGAAGGCCTTACCAGCCTCGACCAACATAAGGAGGGTAGCAGCAAAGAACGCAACGAGCATGAATAAACGAGCCATGGTTCAGATTGTTTAGAAGACGGAAGAACGAAGATGGGTAAAGATGAATATAAAAAGGAAAAGAACACTCCGAATGGACAGAGACACCTGGTCAACAGAGAAAGAGAATGGAATGAGAGAAACCTCACCGCCTGTCACCCGTATTTATGAGGTTCATGCGTTGATTCAATCTATCTATTTTCGGGCCAGTTTTTGCTCGCGCACAACGTGCAGGATTTTGTACTATCGCGTAGATACACTAAAGATACGGTGAAATTTCCCAGATAAATTTCACCGTACCTTGGGCTGGGTTACAATGAAAATACTAAAAGATTTATTATGTAACCTTAATGTAAGGTCCAAATTCAGTGTAATTTCAGGGTAAAAATTTATGTAGCAAGTCCAATTTTACTGTAAATTTACTCTGGGAAATTTCACCGTAAGTTTAGTGTACTATTGCAAAGGTACAAAATCCTGCACGTTGTGATAGCCCAAAAGTATGGGGAAACACTCTGTCTTTCCTCTTTTGATGGGCTGAGCGACTTTTACCCCGGGTAGGAGAAAAAAACTCGCTGGGGTATGGGAGGCTATCTACATAGGAATCTCTAAAAGGAAGACTACAACATCATTACTGAGGTCATATACAAGTCTTGTATGTATTTTGTTTCACCCAAAATGGTACAGAACAGCCCATAATACACATACATTATATTTCACTGGACAACAATCAACATTGTAACAACTATTGCAAGAACATACTTGTCTCTTGACCGATGTTTTTGCTATTTCAGTGAGTTCTGACAGTGGGGGAAAATAGGAAAKACCTAGGAGTATGTAGTTTTACTYCCTGAATTCAAATCTGAACTCTGATCTTTCCTATTTCTACTCCTTCTCCTTGTATACCCYATTTTTCATGTATTTTTTCGGTTTTCAGTGTGAAAATTTGTTTCTTCTCCTGGGACAGCAATAAATGTGCTAGGATAGATCAGGGATATGATCTGAGTAGTGCAAACATGTATATAATCGAATCCATAGCTAACTTTCTCACCCCAGCAAGAGGAAATAGATAGTGACTGCTCAAATACAGCAAAAATAACCAAAATTGTACCCCTGATCCCCTGGAGTATTTCAAGCAGGRAAATGCAGAGATGCTAGGATATTACTTCTATATAYATGYARYATCYAGATCAGCACAYTGATCCTCYAGRAACAGCCCCATCAAAAAGCTATCCATGTACCCTTCCTCCTCCTTTTATACTAATCTTCAACAGACAATRGAACATTTTATTGATGGTATAATCTCTTAAGGGAAGGCTTTACTGACATTATATATGCTATAGGTATAAACACTACTATCTGYCCTGGTGCCTAAAGGTCTGGTACATGAACAGAAGGTAAGATACTCCAATTCTTTTCAGCCACATTTGCCACATCAACTTTTCTCAATGTTCTTTACCAGTTTCAGAGGTTGGGGAGCCATAAAAAATACAGKAATGATGTACTATAGTGTATTAGTGAATTATCCACTACTTTCTATCMYAGAAAAAGGGCTGCAAAAAATCCCAGATTCTGCTGAACAATTTTATACCCCTAGAGGATTGTTATTTACTGGAGAGGTTTGTGGGCATAATTGGACCATTCCCAACATTATATAGTGTATATGAATCCCTGAAATGAGCCGCTAATTGAGGGWTATCCTGGATAATAAGCTGCACCCATCCTATCCTACCCCAAATATTTCATTCTTTTTATGGRATATCTATCCACAGGGGTAGTGTAAAATGCTGAAACTTGTTTTCCCAATGTTGATTGACTAAGTAGATTGTCTGCCTAACCCCACAGAGCCATACCTAGCATGGGTGCTGTACTGCTGGTATTTATTCCCAAGAAACCCTGTTTTTCCAGCTTTTTGGGCGCTTTTTAACCTATTTCTAGCCATTCTTTCACTCTAGGATTTCAGGTGAGCACTATATGCATCTAAATGAAGGGTTTCCACTATCTAAATCCCCGAAAAAAATTTCAAAAAAAGTGCTGTGGCAACTGATTTGCCCCAGGTATTCATTTTGGGAGCTCCCCAGCCCCCTAGAAGCTCCGAGGTTTTTGTCATGTGACTGTATATGCAATTATTAATTCGATGTATCAGTCATGTGACCCCCAGAGCGGCCCAGAAACCCCTGGAATAAACCCCCTAATAATTCCCAATTGATCCAGGCACATATCAATCCAAATATGGAATGTGGTTCGGAGTTTTGATGGAATGAGTCATCTCTCTATGGTGATGTCATGGCTAGGCCGAGGTTTTTATCAGTTTGTCACTCATTTGTGACTTTCTGTTACAAATACAATGAAAATGAATAAACAATTTGAATTTTTTATTATTTTCTCGGAGATTATTTTGTCAAATGGCAGTCTCACAAAATACCTGCTTCAGATGGCAAATGGTACCCTCTAAATATACATGTCATTTGCCAAATAGCTACAACTAGTGGTGGTGTTTTATTGCATATTACATACCAACAGAACAACAGCCACCTCGCTGCCCTCGGTCCTTCGAACGCCTCGTCTGCCGGTCTTCCCTTTCCATGCCTTCGTCTCCCTTTTGGTTACGGCTTCATTTGTTCTGCCTTGCGTTGCATCAGTAGTCAGCGATACTTCGGAGGGGCAGAGTCGACAACAGCTGGAGAAACATCCCAACCACAGCGAGAATAAAGAGTAAGCGATTATAGTGGGTGTTTCTGCGAGTCGAGAAAGACAAAGTTCAATCGGTGGGACTACTCTGGAGAACAGTCGGGGTACCAGGTGGTACGGGCAAACGCTCTGGGCAGCGTAGATAGTAGACGCAGTGTTGAGTCTTGTATCTCCTCTATGTCGGCATTCTCGTCCTTCCTCTTTGGTTTGTCGATCCGTTGGCGGTCGACTTCCGAGCAGTGAGGTTTGGTTTGCCGATCCTACGATAGATTTAGAATAGCCTTGCTTGAGTAGATATACCAAAGCAACTCACCGGATGATGTCAACAGGACGGGTGGACTCTAGCCTTTTATTCTTGGTTATTGAAGTATGCACATGTTGGCAATGTGCAGGTCGTCGCATTGTCTTCGTCGTCCCCCCCATGGTTGGACGCTCGAGCCTGCAGCTCACTGGCTGAATCCAAAGATAATCATCACGGGACAACCCGTTCTCATCTGAGACGCCCTTGTGTTTAATTTAGTCTCCCCGCCACACAGATTCTGCGAAACTACCCACATACCATTTATCTTCCAACCGACACGCATGGCATCGGAACGAGTCACTGCATCGACTGCAATTAGCTGGGGCAAATAACCCTACACTCCAACAGACCATTAGCGAGTTGCTCCTATCCACTCATTACAGTACGGAACACCTTACCCACCAATACTTCTGGGGAGATACCGGCGTGGAGCGCTTCAGCACCAGTCCCGGTGCACTCAGCCTCACCTCATTGACATTTAACCCTATAGCGCTAAAGTCAGAGACGAAACCAAGGCGGCTAGGCACAGAATACACAAGCAGACGAACGACGACGCTATGGAGGCATAGCTGTAAGGAGAGTCCGGCCCGGACAGGCCTTGTCAGCCGCTGATAAGAGATCACGTTGGTCCTTATCAGGAGTCACATGACCTGATAAGGGACCGAGGCCCAGACCCAACAGGGCGTGCACTGTACAGTCGTCAAGCCAGTTTGCCCCGCTAGTTTCCATTCTCTTGAGCACATGGGTGTCCGCTAACTTGTAAGTAAAAAAAGCACAGTGCAAAGCTCATCACATTCCCCTCTATCCGCGATGTATGAAGACTAGTTTGTATCAAGTAAGTGACCAGTGACCACTGTCTTCAGGATCATAGAATAATAATTGACAAACAGACAGAAGGAAAAATGGGGACGATGACTTCCAGAAAACAAAGTATTCCTCGACCAGGTATCCAAACTCTTCTCCAAAGAGATAAGTGCCGCTCTCATGGATGGCTCTGAGCTGACGCGTCTTCCTATCGCCGTTGTCAGGTGGCGTTCCACCGATTCCCATCTCCATCCTCCCACGTTCACAAAATACCTTGGTATAAGCTCTATCGAGCAATGGGGAGATACATGAACTCATTCTCTCCCGTCGCGATTGTTTGCCGTATCAAAGTGTATCCCAACCCTAGGAAGAAAGCACGCTGGAGAACTCAGAAAGGTATGCCTGGACCAACTGTTCGCATTTTCGGGGACTAAACGAGACTTAAATAAGAAATTATATATCTAATACTGCTCCCCGGGACCTCTCCGTGTCCTATTCAAGCTCTACCACTGTCGACGCAGGCGTCTCGGACATGTCTGAGACTCCCGCCAATGCCCACTACAGTGCCCCAGTAATGTTGACCTGCTGCAACAGAGCCGCGCTGTGCTTAAAGGTCGCGGGCATTGTAATCTGTGAACCTCACTGGATCTGCTTCGACTCAGGACAGCCCACCTGTGTATTCTGATGTGTCCAGGACGCGGTGGTGAGCAGATTTCTACATCCATACACTAATGTACCATGGGTAGACTATGAGAATACCAATTATGTCCGATTACGACCTCTTCTACTCGGGTTGAGATGACACTCATTTTGCCAACCGCAAACTAGCGTTCAAACCGTAACGCGATTGATGTCTTACACAACAACGTGGAGGCAACTCAACACCGTCAAAGCATGCAAATCACCGCTAAATTGTTGTCGTGGGCTGATCAATCCTAGTCATTTCCCCCCGATGAGAACATCAAGAAGAAATCAATATGCTAGACGACTTCGAGCCCCGATACTCTCATTACACGAATGAGCTAGTGTACGGCGTCTACTTCCACGAGCTGGCTCTCGATAGCAACTGAAATAATGCCCAGTGAGAGTTTGGTTGACACAACTCTCCCGTCTATATGATAACTTATCTTACACACGACTGACCGTAGTCGATGGTTCTGTGTGCAACATTTGCGCGGGAAGGAAGTATATGATCTGTCCTATCGCTGTCCAAGTTTTGCCTATAATCTACGATGGCGTAGTTCTGTCTGGACTTGGAGGGGTTGTTGCCACGCGTAAGGGGATTGCCTCCTTTCAGCTCGCTCTCCGGCCGTTCATTGTGGAGTGCAACTCTCTAGCTGCATTATCTTTGCTCATACTTCTACTCCTGACACTAAAAGCGTATATAACAGGTTTCTTTCCAGTGCGCCCTGTGCTCAGGCGGTTGTTTGACCACTGGAGTCTTGCTTGCTTCAACTTATGGAAACACCCCCAACAGAAACGATCCCTTTAATCTCGCCGTTATTTGGGACCCGTTTTCAGGTCATGTCGATCCTATCCTCAGGAGGCGTTAAGTACCCTCGCTCACCATTCGCGCGACGTAGGGCAGAAACACAAATCAACGCGACACAACTGATAGGGAGGTGGAAACGCAGACGGCAGTAGCAGAAAGAGCGAACCAGTTTGCTGGGTGTCCACTAAGGACAGTGAGGATGCTGCTGCAAATTTGGTAACATCTTCTACTGTATACAACAGAATGTGCTGCCTTCTATGTGGACTAGCAGCTACTAGCATAGTGTGGATTGGAACCATCATGTGACCGTGTCTAGCGAAGTTCGAACATTGGCGCGTCGTCTCTCGACTCGTGATCATGTTGGCAAAGCTTCGCAGGGGCGCTATACTTCCCCCGTCTGAGACTATTGCGACTTTATCTCTATGACGATTCGTAATCATTAAATAATTAATTAAAGTAATGGAACCACAACCTAATCCCAAACTCCTCAATCATTGTTGGAGAATTGAATGATGATGATGATGTAGTACTGTCAATATTTTCCCAAAACTATTTCTAGGTAATCCGTAGTCCTGGATCCCACCAGACACCGTCTACACAAGGCTTCTGTTCCCCGCTGCGAGCACAAATCGGACTGTCACTCTTCTGAGCCTTAATCGGTTCCGTCTTTTCAAGCTTTCCCTGTGGGAATCATCCGGGCTACCGATTTTCTGTGATCTATCCCAATTCCTTTTGCAACCGTCCACTCTCTCTCTACCTCAACCTTAGAAAAAGTTTCACTTCTGTTGTTATGGAGTTTGAAGCACCTTTCTGTCCAGTTTGTGACCTGCAGATTGTTCCCAAGCGCATAGATGATATGTCAGCCACAGATTTATCCCCAATCATGCCTTCCCCCCCACCTCCATCCCCAAACCACAGCGACTACGGAATCGGCAAGCAGCTGGGTGGTGGTCTAGTGCATGGCACAGGCAGAGTCGACACTGATGGTGCTCTCAAGGGTGGGTCACTGTCGTTTTATTCTCGTCATGCTTCCTCTACTATAGCGCATAATGCCACCAGGATTCACACCCGTCAGAAAAATAACACGCATCTCCGTCGATCAGGGACCGTACTCCCTCTATTGCTCAGAAGTTTGTCGTCTACGAGATCTGTGGATCACCAATGGTCTCGAACCCATCAGCGACTTCGTTGAGCCCATGATTCACCACTTCCCAGAATGTGAATTGAGACACAACGACGCCACGTTGAACTCAGACAGTCCTCCGAGTGACGATTACCACGCCCAGCATCCTCCTACTGCGCAGGAGATCACAGCGAAATATCCAATCCCCCCGCTTCAGCCATGGACAAAGCCCAAGAAGCCAGAAAAACCATGTCCCCCCAAATTCGTCACTGGTGTTATGGCGGCACACAAGTATATCCTGTCAACCGCTAATCCTCCGCCGAAGATTCAAGGTCGATATACCACACCATCAGAGCAGCGCAAGATTCCAGGATGGAACGATGGTTCCGACCTGTGGCGCCCCTTTGTCTATTCCTTTGCTGCGTTGCCCACTTCAATCATATCTCCAGAGAATATATTTGGCCACCTCAAAAATTCGGTCAACTCATCTCTTCCCTGCGACGCATACGACGGCTTCGTTGCGACACCCCATCGATCTGCTGCCACACTGAGGCAACATGATTTCTCACCTTCAGCTCCTCCTGTTGTCTTCTGCTCTCGCAGACGTAGAGAGAGTGATGTTATGATTAACAAGTGGGCAGCTTCGTTTAACAGGAGTGATCCTTCCTCCTCCGCACTATTAGATGTAGTAATTTGATCATCAACCTCGGATAAATCCACATACCCCAGTGGCAGCTCAAGTGGATCCTTCCCTCGCAAAATGACTACCAACCACGGATCTTTCCCTTGGTCAAATAAAATCGCTTAAAATCACTTAAAATATTCGCCGTTAGCCAAATACAGCATGCGTTGGGGTAAAACGTGGATTACTTCATCCTTTTCAGCTCAAATTTCCAGATTCGGACACTCCCCGTGAAAACATTCTGATGCTGTTACTGTAGGACCTGTCACGATACTAGACAGCGCTAATCCACTTCCATTTAAAGTATACAATGGCGCGTTGTCGGCCGTTTACGAGAGCTAAATATTACATTAAAATTAATGCAATGCGGCACTGCTGTGATGCCGAATAGCAGCGCCGCATCGCCCAAATCTCAATCCGCGTCCATTTCCGCGTCCGCTTCGTCCCAATCTGATATCTCGTCGTTCGGGAGGCGTGGTATCTCGTCGTTGTCGTTCGGGAGGTGTTCTTGCGCCGCAGATGCACTGTCATCGTTTGGGAGGCCTTGCGCCGCAGCGTCACTTTGTTCCACAGGGGGATCGGATTGCCACATTGCTCTAAAAGTTGATACGAGCGCACGACGGATGGTGCTCTGGCGCGTGGCGTAGGCAGACTGTCCTTCTTGCAAGGCTTCATCCCCAAACGATGTACTGATTCGGTTATCCCATTCTTCGCCTTGCTTCTCCAGTGTCACTAGGACACGCCGCATCTCCTCGTCCAGCAACTTCAGTTCCTCTCGCCATCTTGCTAGCCGCGCTCGGCTCTTGCACCATTCAACTCGTAGGGCTGAAAGAAAGCAAGTTAGAGGTGGCCGAGTGAACTAAGATATCATCTACATTACCTTCGTGCAATGAACCATCTTCGTCATTCCAAGCCCCATCAACCATCCAAATCCAGGAAACGGTCCTATGTCCCTCGGATTGACTTCCAGTAGCGGGCCGCTTGGACCCCTTCTTCGGTTTCGACTTTTCCTTGGGTTCGTCGAAAAGCTGGAGGCCGGTGGGTGTCGTGGCATGCGTGGGTTTGAGTTCTTGAAGCTCGTGCTCCCATGCGCCTGGGCCCGATAGCTTTTTTAGAGCTTTCCGCGATGCCTCGTAGGTTGCGATTTTCTCTAGGCATTTTTGTTGGAGAGCTGTCAGTGCGCTATGGGCGCCGGCATTCCCGCGTTGACCACGAACATTGCTACGTTTGTGTCCTACGAGTTCCGACCGGCTACGCTGCAGGGTGCGGACGGCATCCAGTGTGTCTCGACACTGCGCCGTACGCATCTTCACCTCGTAGTCGACGAGGCCCTTGTAGCATGTGCTTTCGGTCCGCAATTTCTTGTTTAGACTTGATGGTAGAAGTAGGTGGATGTGCTCGGGCTGGACGTCGGGCTGTTGGTCAAGGAGTTGGGTTATTCCAGGCATATAAACGCGCTGGACTTCACGGAATGACGTGATCTGTCGAAGCAACAACGAGCGTCGCCGTTCAAGCTCAATAGCTTGAGACTCTGTCATGCTGGCGCGTTTGGTTACTTCGGATATAAGGCGTCGTCTAGTAAATAATAATTAAAATTTCTGTCCATCAATAAAATGACTTCTCACTTACTGAGTCTCCTCGAGAATCAAACCGGTGTTCATGAATGTGACGGGGGACATGTGGTGAATTTGTGGTTTCCCCCCACGGAATTCCAAGCCCTCTTTCTCTGCGAGCTCTCGGCGTACTTGTTTCTGACTTCGATCTAAATGAATTATTTAGTATTGTAGCAGCGAGCGAGCACAAAAAGACCTACGTGTTTTGAGAACGCGATACGGACTGCATAGCTTGGCAGTCATCTTCTTCGAACCGTTCTTCAGACCCTCCGTCAACGCTTCCTGTTCTTGTTCCCATGCGATGACTTCACTTGTCCATTGGGCGGCATAGGACTCGTGTGGAAGGGAGTCTGTAAATGAGATGTGCACCTCTGAGTGGCGCACATACTCATCCAGAGCCTTCTTCCTTCGCTGTTTTAAGAGGGGCCCTAGAGTTTTCCGGTGAGCGAAGCCTTGGTAACTATTATGAGATCGCGAACTTACCCATCCCTTTAACCTTCTCGTGATTGTGATCACCGATATGGTCATCAATCGTGTCACGAAACGAACCAGGTCCCATATTCCTGACACTACCTGCGATCTTGTTGGTCTTCGACCAACCACGCTCGCAGGGTTCTCCGTCGGTCCTTGCTGATCCCGGAAGCACGTTGAGTGAGTGTGGATCTTGACATGCGGTGTCATGATTAATGTTATGCGCTTTGGGGACAGCAAAGCTGAATTTGGCCCAAGTCGGTAACCGCAGGCTTTCGGGAAGGTTGTTGGTACGAGCGAAGAAGTTCCTTTTCCATTGGCAGGCAATATCATAGCACAACACTGTCGGGATGCCGAGGAGAACGAGGGGACGAACGGCCGACGCGACGATAAAATCCATATTAGCGTAGCTAAACAATTTGCATATTAGTATTAGGGTAAATTTAGTACGGAAATTTTCATTACTAACCGTTCACCTTTTTGTAATTCGCCAACACCATTAGGTGCTACAATTTCATGGCGTGCGCACATACACAAACCCACGCCTGTACACCGGAGTCCATCAGAGCGGCGGGATTCTTGTTGAATAAGTGCCTTGAACGAGCTACATGTGCTAAACTGCATTTTAGA